>KZ451911.1:3466036-3532053 GCA_002786265.1 Apostasia shenzhenica | reverse complement strand
GACTTGTCGTCACATTCGATGATAATATATTGACTCGCGACTGTGACACCTACGGGAGGGCAAGTGTACGGACTTGTCGCACATTCAAAGATATAATTGATATTTAAGCAAGTGTATGAGCTTGTTATATGACAAAATTTATAATCAAGATTTTAAAGGCGACAATAGATTAAAAGTTAAATGTGATTTCTGTGGGATTACGCACCTGCTTTAGCTCGAGCATATGATATATATAGGCGCGACGACGTCCATTGCCATTATGGGCTATTGCCTACAGGGCTAGGGGGTGAAAACTCCCAAAACTGATTGAGGACCTCACATTTTTGCTATATATATAGGGCTACTTTTAGCCTACAGGGCTATGGGCGGTGAAACATCCCAAAATTTGATTGAGGACCTCATATTTTTGCCATTAGGGCTATTGCCTTCGAGGCTAGGGGATGACGATCCCCATATGTGTAAAAGGCAAGCTGAGGCGTAGTACGAGAATCACGGCCCAAAAGATAAAAGAAAGAAGTAATAAAAAGAAATTTGCTCGGTGTTACTTAATTTTATTTCATCGTTTCTGTTTATGTGCTGATGTTGTACTTGCTATGCAAATTATATTATGTTTGTTTCATAATTATGTGTTCATGCTTGTGTTATTTCATTTCTTTATCATACATGCATGCTTAATTAAAATCTATGTATATGTGTTTAAATTATTATGTATATTCCTTATTATATCAGTGGGTCCAATGATGTTATTATTATATTGGGTGGTTTTAATATTTTTATTTAAAGGCTTTGTTAGTGTACAACCTACGAGTCTGTTCTAACAGACTTTGTCACTAACGTGGCAGGTACTGGAGCACTTGATCACGAGAATGAGGAGAATGCCAGTCAAGAAAAGAAATAGTTTATTGTCTTATTTCCTAGAGAGTGACCATTTACTTATGTGTTCAGTTGAGACTATAGTAGTTCTGCTTCATTTAATTTAGTTGGATATTTAATTCTATTCTAAGATTTAGTATTGTGAACTCTTGTAGTAGCTTTTGATCTATTTAGTTTTCTTCCGCTGTTGAATTAATCTTCCTTCTCCCCTAACTTAGAAAAAAAAAAAAAATTAGTGTGACGGCAAGGGTCGTCACAGATTTAATTAATCTCTGATAAATTTAAAGTTTAAAACTTATGCTAAATAGATTTATTGTTAGATGATTTGATTCGAATAGTGATAATATTTTTATAATTATAGAGTGATAAAAATGTGAATTTTGGAATTGATCATAATTCAATTTGATTCACTTTAATATTAGACTCAAATGTGAGTTATAGTTATATTATTAGCTCTAATCATATTCTTATTAAACTTTAATTAAGGTTTCACAAATTATATGTATAGAGTTAATGATTTTTATTAATTTAGATTAAAATATCTTTGAAGATATCATGATTGCTTTTATTGGTGATTGCTGAATTACTATAGAAATTTAATTCAAATTGGAGAGATGACTTAAAATTAAATTATCGAGATTATATTGTACAAGGTGGATTGTGAAAGTTTGATAATGTATGATGTATGTAAATTGTTATGAATTAATTAGTGGCTCTATTTATTTCTTCAATGATGAGATAAATATGTTATATAATGATAAACCTCTTTACCTCGATTGTGATACTTATGGGAGGACAAGTGTACGGACTTGTCGTCACATTCGATGTGAATATATTAACTTACGACTGTGATACCTACGGGAAGATAAGTGTACAGACTTGTCGTCACATTCAATGAGAATATATTGACTTACGACTGTGATACCTACGGGAGGATATTTGTACGGACTTGTCGTCATATTCGATGAGAATATATTGACTCGTGTGACACCTACGGGAGGGCAAATGTACGGACTTATCATCACATTTGATAAGAATAAGTTGACTCGTATTTGTGACACCTACGGGAGGGCGTACGGACTTGTCGTCATATTCAAAGATATAATATAATATCTAGTCAAGTGTATGAGCTTGCTATGTGACTAAATTTATAATCAAGATTTTAAAGACGACAATGAATTAAAAGTTAAATATGATTTATGTGGGATTACGCACCTGCCTTAGCTCGAGCATATGATATATAGGCACGACGACATTCATTGCCATTTTGGGCCGGAGGTGAAAATTCCTAAAACTGATTAAGGACCTCACATTTTAGCCATTATGGGTTATAGCCTACGAAGCCAGGGGATGACAATCTCAAAATATATAAAAGGCAGCTGGAGCGTAGTACGAGAAATCACGGGCCCAAAAGAGTAAAATAAAATTAATTAAAAAGAAATTTGCTCGTTAATCATATTTTTTTTATATTTGTTCTGTTATTCTATTTACATTATAATTATTAGATAAATCATGTTGCACTTGTTTATATTTAGTATTGTATTGTACTAATTATCTATCCTGCATTTATACTATTCAGTTGTTCATAAAAAACTCATGATATATATGTTTATTTATTTGATAGTACTCATATTACAAATTCTTATTTGATATCTTCTGTTATACATTTTAAGTACGCATAATTATTATAGTCATTGCTATCATGTTATTTATTTATTTGATATAAGTTTATGAATGTTGCTGTGAAATAATTCTCTTAAATTTCAAAATAATAAATTTGTGATCAAGAAATTTTATTAAAAATTTTATACGACCCATAGCTAATTGATATCTCTTACTGAGTTCTGTTGGTGGACTGACTCAATTTTCGGTAATATTTTTACAAATTTAGCACAAACATAAGGGGCATGAGTGAGAGACAATTAGAAGATTATTTTAGATTATTTGTGTTTAAGATTTTATATTTATTTATAATATAATGTAGTAATTATATAACGAGGACAGATTTATATTAAGATATAATGAAATTATTTGAGGGTAAAAAAAATAATTGGTTAACGGCCAAGGTAAAAGTCGAGGTCGTTACACACTCGCTTACTCACTCACTCACCCTCCTTTTATCTCCCCCTCTCCAACCTCCGTGAGCACCGCCCACCCCTTTGCTCTCTCTATCCTGCTCCATCCTACCTGCACAAGCCATCAAAGGTGGGCGAGGGGGACCGCACTGCCGCCACTTCTCTGTCTCCCTCTCCCTATCTCTCCTCCTTCTCGACTCTATCTCTCTACGCGTGTTCTCTCTCTCCATGTGGTTGCTTGGTCATCGCGAATCGAATACTATGTGGCTGTTGAGAGAGAGAAAGAGAGACAAAGAGAGCAGGAGATGGGTGCTGTGGCCCTCTCGCCCATCTCAGCCGGCCTTCACAAGTGGGAGGGAGAGAGAGATGGTGAATAATTTGAGAATTTTATAAAATTTTAATAATAAAAAATTAAAATAAATTTTTATTGATAATTATATCAAAAAGTGAAGAACTCAAATGTTAATTAAAATCACGAACTTACATAATATATAATATTATGCCTAAATTTAATTGCTTGAATGTAATTTTTCCTAAATAATTTTGTAAAATACTATAAAATTATTTAAAATGACATTTAGATGTTAACAATTTGCATGGCATAGTGCTTGATTCAATGTTATATTAATATTACGTAATATTAGAGATAATAAAAATACATATATATATATTATTTAACTAAATATTCCTAAATTAAATGTAAGGACTTCAAATAAATCCATATATATACTATGTAAGCACTATGCCATTATTTAACTAAATATTCTATAGAAGCATAATAAAAGGCAGATGCATCATATGAAAATAGTAAGTATTATAATAATACAGAAGAACTATAGTAGTACTATAACAATAAGTAAAAAATACTATAGAAATACTATATATACTATAATATGCTTTATAAATTTTATAAATGGGTGATCTCTGGGTTGTGCAAGGGCATCCATCTAAAAGCACAATCTTTTTTTCTTTCAATAAAATTTCTTTGATCCAGACTTTAGTTTTTTGCATTCCAAATTTGTTGCGGATATAACTTGATATAATGAATTAGAATTTTGTTGGGGGCCATAGACGAAAGAGTTATTAAAAAATATTTAAATTGGATTTTTAACATTTCTAGATAATATTTCATTGTAATCAGATTAATTTTTAAAGATAATAAACTAGTAAAAGTTTGAAATAAAAAATAAGAGTACCCTATGAAGCATATATATGTATATATATCTTTGTTGTATTTTTATTTATGTATATATATGGATAGATCTATACAAGTAAATGAAAGTGAAATGTAGGCGCATCAAACTGTATGAATCAGATATTAAATAGACATTTGAGAAGAACTACATATTTATGATTTTTTTATTTAATGAATCCTTAAAATTAAAAATTTATATACTTTGAATGTATAATTATAAACTATATTTTCTTAAAATCTTTATAATTAAAAGAATAATTTTTCTTTCTATAAGTGACATGTAATTTTCTCATATATATAATAAATATATTATATAATATGCATAATATATATAATAGCAACATAATAGGCACCACTAGGGGATGTGATAATGTGAGAGTGACATGTTGTAGCTAATTTTGATTATTATATATCAATATTGTTAATGTAATATAAAGAAAATAAGGACTCTAATGACAGGAATCAAAGAAAATATGGACCTAAGAACAAAAAAAGAAAGTATGGACCTAAGATAAAAAAAAAAAGAAAATATGGACCAACTGTAAGATACTTCAAATCATAGGAGTATGCGAGTAATTTACCCTTTCATAATGGTTGGAGTGAAAAGGAAAGCTGGAAACTAGAGGACCGATCATGCAAAGTTTTGAGTTTTGCGAGATCGGACGGTGAAGATTTATTGGATACATACGTCATTACAATAAATGTTGATGCCCACCTTTGTCAAAAAAAGCACGGTCAGGCTCTCTGAGTCTCTCCCGCACGGCCCATCCATTGTTTTAGGGCTTCGGCCGCCGCTGCCCGCTGTGCTCGCTGTCTTCCCCAGTTTTTACAGCAGAGGTAGGATTTCGTGATTCTTCGCTCTAATTCTCTCGTCTTAATGATTCAGCCGAATGCATAGTCGTCAGTGCTAGGATTCTTCTCGTTAAGATTTGATTCGTTTTCATTCTGTCATCGTGGCATTCTCCTCGTAGGATACTGAGATGGCTCCTGCTCAGCCGAAAAGCGGCCTTTTCGTCGGCCTGAACAAAGGCCATGTCGTCACCAGGAGAGAACTGCCTCCTCGGCCATCCAGCCGAAAGGGGGTAAGCACTTTATTCGGGGTCCTTGTCTCACTGCTACTGGATTTCAATATTCTCCTGGAAAACTTTTTTTTTTTTGGTTTTTTGTTGCTAACGCTTCTGTTTCTTGCAAGAAAATCTGCACTTGTTGGTTCCAAATGGCCAGATTATGATCATGATTTCCATGAAGTGTTTGCTCTCTTTTTAAAGGTTTTTTATGTTTAATCTGGGTATTTAAAAGGGGTAGATTGTCAACATTGTTATCAATTGATCATGAGCCTGATTCTTACTGACTTTTACTTTTGCCTATCATAGACTTGTAGTTAAACTGGCGATGGTTTTGGAGCCTCTAGCATTGATATATGTGGGGCATGACTGCTTGCATGATTACATGTGTGAGCTATACGCAACATTTCTGGTTCATGTGCATGCATATAGTGGTGGTTGGGCTTTTGTGTGCATTGAATAGAGCATCATGATTTGACCCATGTTAGAGATAAGAGACCATTGAATTCCATTTCGTCTCCTGTATTTCTTTAATGCTAAGATATAGCTACTTTTCTTCCATAATAATGGTCTGAACTATCTTTGCAAATCTTAATTTATGAAAATCCATGAGAACATGCCATAGCTGAAAGCTCATGAGCTGAATCTGCTTCTTTTACACATGTTTTTGATTGCTTGCACTGTTTCATCCCAGACCTCTCGGAATATTCTAAATTGATTCTGCTTAAATGATAAAATTCATTTCACATTGGCGCCATGTTACCTACAAAGTATTAATTTCCAATCACATCTTACCCATGATCAAACCAAATTTCTTATATTGTTGCATCAGTTGCAACCTTCTAATTTAGACTTTGCATCTTAAAATATAGGATTAATTATTCTGCACGGTTTTGGTTATCTGATGTTGACATTTTTTTAAGGAAATTCTGTGGATTTGGATTCTGGTCTTTGATTAAAATTACAAACCATTCTAGGCATTTTGAGGTTTATGAACTTGCATTTTGTTGTCAGAAAACCAGCAAGAGAGTCCACTTTGTGAGGAACCTAATTAGAGAAGTTGCTGGTTTTGCCCCATATGAAAAAAGGATCACTGAGCTTCTAAAAGTTGGGAAAGATAAACGTGCACTTAAAGTGGCAAAGAGAAAGCTGGGAACCCACAAGAGGGCGAAGAAGAAGCGTGAGGAAATGGCAAATGTTCTCAGAAAGATGAGGTGTGTTTTTGTCTCAATTTATTACCTTTGAATGTTACATATGCAAGGGTGATTACATTTAATTTCATTTTTTCTGCTATGAACCGTTTCAAGTTACAGTCATTCAGCATTTTTCAATGAATCAACCTATGAGTATTTCTCCCTTTTTTTAAGCGAATTGCTTATTTTGTGGTGCTTAACGCCCGGTTATTTTAACAAGATCATATATTTTTGTCTCATCTTCAAGCAGTGTGGTGCTATTGTGTTTTGTTGTCAGCTGTTGTACTTTTTCATAAGGGAACTAAGACATTTGGTATTGACTAGAATTCTCTGTCCTGGATATGGCACTCTATTTGTGTTGTAAACATGGTTTTACCTTTCAAATCATGAGCCTGTATCATTGATGGGGTGTCCATGGAATTTTCATGAAAAGAAAAAAAGTGTCCTGTATGTTTTTTGTTGGTTTGTTCATGGAATTTTCATGATAATAAAAACGTGTCCTGTCTGTATTTTGCTGGTTTGTTTGTGACAGGGATATCTTGGTGATCAATAACTCACATCAGATTGCATGCATGACGTTTGATGGATGATGCAACTTATGCTTTAGTTCTCTTTGTTTTATTATTTATAGGGTTTGTTAGAAGTTTGAAAGAGTCAAACTCTTATTTATTTATTAACTTTCAATACTAATTTGAGTGCAATACTAATTTAACTTTCAATACTAAGTAGTTAAAGTCTTATTTATTTGGGGTTAGGGTGAGAGATTCCAGAAGGAATTTATATGCTGAAATGGCAGGGTAGGGAAACCTTAGATTTAGAGTCCTTGAAACCATACTTATCCCATATTGATAAGAGAGAAGATGAAAAAAAAAATGAAATTTCTCTCTCTAAAATCCTAGACAACTTAAATCTTCATTAATTTCAAACTTCAAGACATCACATTGACTCACTTTGCCTCCATCTTTAAACATCTATTGGTTCAAGTTATTGCACTTCAGTCTACAAAGCTTCATGCAACCACACCTATTGAAGACATCACCCATCAAATATTCATCAATTTGATAGGTTGTAGTGAATACGCTGTTGTCAGGTTCCAAGTCCTAGATAAGGAATGCGGAGAGTTGCGTTAGACAGTCGACAACCAATGTAAAATTTGTCAAACAAACATAATATCATGTTGGGTTGTAGTGCATCCTATGCATCTCTCCTTACACTACGGCAACAGTAGGCAATTTACCACTACGGTAGATGCCTCCTTCATTAACCACTGGCCGTCTTCCCCTTGGAAGCTCAAGTGAATCATTTGCTCGTCACCCCACTTATGTGGCAATCAAGCCCATGTGATTTTGCAGTTAAGTCATTTCAGCAAACAACAAACAACAATCTTCATAATGAGTTGTACTAGCATTTGGTTCATTATATTGAAAGCTTATCAGAAAGCTTGAGATTTTAAGCAAACCTAGATATCTATAGTTTCTCGATGTCTCAAAGTTCGAGATAGTCATTCTGCTATGAGTCCTATACCTATTACTATGAGAGCCTACCATTGCACCTGCTTCTACATTTAGTCCACCTCATTTGAAGGAAAACATAATAAAGTGCTCCATGGAAGCTCCTATTTGCACCGTTGTCTTTTTCTTTTGAGTGAGGATAAGATTGAGTGTCCTACTATTTCCATGATTCTTAAGGAGGGGATAACACATTCCTTACCTATCTTATTTTGTATAGCAATTCTTTCACTAGCAGAAGAATGGTAAATGTATAAGGATGAAATTGAAGAAAATCTTAAGAAAAAGATAATAGATCCTAACATGTTGAGGAAGAGATCATAGAGATAGAATATATTGAACCAACTATCTTAGGGTAAATTGAGGAGATTGAATCTGCTAAGTTTAATGAGAATACATTTCGAATCAAGACAATCACAGTTGAGAATGTTGAGAAAAATATTTTATTACATGTTATATTTCTTGATGATAATGATAAGAAGCTTACTCATATAGATGATGTTTATATTATCGAGAATATGATGAATTTGAATGTCAAGATATATAGTGTATTGAGATGATTTTTAGTCTTGATCATTATGATAATGTTCTCATATCTCGTTAGGCACATTTCTATGCAGTTCTTTAAGGATGATTATGTATCTCCATTTATTACTTATAAGAAACTTTTTCTAAGTGAGATCAATGGAGGAAAACTAAGAGAAAAAGGAAAGAGCAATGTATTGGGCATGAGTATGATTATGATTTTATTGAGCTGTGAGAAGTTGGTTAATCAAGTTTGCTAGTTACTTTTAAAGGACTTTGTGATACTCGTTAGAAAGCATCTCGATTATCACTTGGACCTACTGCACACATATTTATGATTATGTTGAGCTAGTATATAGTACTAGGGCTTAGTGTAGATTTGAGTTTGCATGTATTTAGTTTCATTTTATTATCCTTATTGATTGTTAGAGAGTTGTTTTGGGTTGCGTTTTTACTTGCATTCTCATTTACATTCATGACATAAAAAGATAAGTGGAGAAAATTTTAATTCTATCTTTCTTGTCTAGTTTGTATTTTGCATGAGTATGATTGGATACTTATCAAGGCGACAAGAGGTTTGTCTGTTACTTCTGGAGGAGCTTGTGGCACTTAGCACCTTGATTATCACTTTGACACACTACCCACATATTTATGATCAGATTGAGTTAGCATGTCGGACTATGTCTTATTGTAGATTCGAGTTTGCATGCATATAGTCTCCTTTTATTTTCCTTATTGCCTATTAAAGAGTTATTTGAAGTTGAGTTTACATATGCATTTTTATTTACATTCATGGCATAAAGCGATCAGTCGATCTACAACAACAACTAAGTTTTTATTTTACTATGTGAGGTTTATTACATGAATCTCTTGCTTCTATTGCACTCTCTTGGTGGATCTAATGAAAAATTATTTTATATGATAGCAAAAGTTTACTGAAAAATACTTATGTGATAATATGAGTTAATTACATACTAATGAATTTGCTAATTTTAATTTTGGACATTTTCCTCTATGCTATAAAAATTTTTGAATATTATTTATATGCCACTCTTTTCACAAAATTTAAACTATCGGGTAGCTTATATTTGAAGGTGGGTGTAATATTTAAAGTTTTATGTGGCATGTATGTAAAGCCTCTATAAAGTTTTGAATGAGATTGGGTAAATACCACCAATAACAACTAAGCTTTTATCCCACTAGGTGGGTTCAACTACATGAATCATTTGTTTCAAATGCACTCTATCAAATTATAACTCCTTATTTTTCTCCAAGTATGTATGATTGTCATTTATAATTTCTTCTTATTTCTTTCCCTTTCCTTTTTATACATGGGCTTTATACATGGGCTAAATGTAGTAACTTAACTCTCCTTACTAGAACTTTTATCAACTTATAATATGTATGTTCAAACTATCTAAGTCAACTCTTTTTGAGCCTATTGCTAATTGTGGCTATTCCTACCTTTTCACGGATGTGCTCATTTCTCATATTGTCCTTTTGAAGGAGATTAGGTTGATTTATCTTCGAATGAAGCAACACTTGAGTGTCTACTAGCCAAATCAACTTCAAACAAAGTGCAAATCAAATAATTTTTGATGATAAGGTCATTTCTATTAAAAGTAAGACACTAGTGATATTTATTTTTGTGGAGATACTAGGACTTGCACGTTATTCTTCTGCTTCATCTTGAACATAATCTTTGCAAATCATTCATAACATGCCACTCAAAGTGGTAGTTCAAACCATCTCTCTATTGTGTATATCTAAGGGTCTAACCTTCTGTTGAAATTAGGGGGCCACTAACTTTGTTTTTTTCTAGCTTTAAGGCTCTGTTTGGTAATAGGAAAAAAAAGATGTAGTTGAAATTTTTAGCCATTTTTGAAAAATGTGTATGATGTGAAATAAAGTAAGTTGGTTATATTAAAAATTGTGTATGATGTGAAATAAAGTTGATTGATTTATTGAGAATTGTATTGGATATGAAATAAAGTGATTGTTTAATGTTGGAATTTGTGTGAGATGAAATATAAAATAATTTTTTAAGTTTTTTTAAAATAAATTTAAGATTTTGGCCATGGGTAATTTTAGCCATGATTTTTAGCCCATTGCCAAACAGGGCCTAAGTTACGCAAACCACCCTCATCAAAATCCCTTTATGACCCATTCTCATTGTGGGCTTGCAACAAGATGGTAAGTAGGTGTTCTTTCCTTTACATCTTGTCTAGGCTGGTCAACCTTAACCTCTATGGCTAGTTTTGGTCTCTTCTCTAGGTGATTACCCTATCAATTAAACTTGTCAATCAAGTTGTCAATCTCTGCTTTGCCGACAGTGTTCCCAATTTAAGATCCATGCTCACTGAACTAATCTAGACTAAGATTCTAGAGTAGATTTTGTGGGTGTCTAGATAACAAATATGAGATGCAAAATGCATTACATAAATAATTCTTAACTGCCCTAGATGTGATGTTGAGTGATGGACAAAACGAAAATGCCTTAATTTAACTATACTCTGTTACTAAAACTGATGCAAGGTTGATGCAATTTTAAGATTAACAAGTTAGTCCTTATTGATTTATTACAAGTAATAGCAAGATTAATATTACATTGATTATGTAGCAATCAAGAATTTGAAATCTAGCAAGCAAACTCAATAGTGCTGAAATTAATTTTGATTAGTGTTGTCTGATCTTTCAACATCACTGAAATAGGAAAAAAAGATATTTTAGGGAGCTATATAATTAATCCAGCTGTAATTGTTACTCAATTGGATTATAATCACTCAAAGCAAGCAATCAAACAATCGTCCAAAAGAATTAAAATCCAATTGAGCATGAAAGATAATCTGCGAGAATCTGTTTAACAGGAAATAATAAAATAGTGGGAACCCATTGAGCTAAGCGTTGTTTTTCCCTTGGTTGAGGATGCTTTGGTTGAAGAGGTGTTACGTAGCTTAGATGCCTTTCCAGGTTTCATAGGAAATAAGTAGTGAAGCAGTCACTTCACAGAAGGTTGGGCTGGACCTGCGCTTCATTAGAGAATGTGGCTTTCACTGAAGAGGGCACTGGCTGACTATGTTTTCACGGGGGCTATAGTGAAGGGGGTGCCGAAGAGGTCTTCAGAGAGAGCTAGCTTGACGACATCTTCACAGTGTGCGGGATTGATGTGGAAAAAATCTTGAAGGGAATTTATTCTCGTGCTGTGAGGGGACGCGTTGTGGTTTAATACATCATTGGCAGAAGCTATTTTCATATAGGTTTGAATTCACGTGAAATAGAAACAACAAGGCGTTAATAAGATCATGGACGGAAGGGGGAGGTAGGATGGAGTCCTCATGATCCGATGGAGTAGTAGGTAGGATTTCTATCTTTTTTCAGGACCATATCTGACTTGGAAAATTTTGGTGGAACTTTTATTTTGAGAACTTCTGAGTATATAGAATAAAATTAGGGTTATATGACGCCCCAGCGCTTTTTTTTTCAAAATTTAAGATCATTTCAATATTATGAGCTATGACTGCTATTTTTTTTTAATAAATCAGAGCGGTTAATATTTACAAACTCCAATGTTATATAAATAGGAAAGCCTCCAATGCCACTACTATAATTTGATGATGTGGGATTAAACAATAATTAACAAATAAATATCCCAAATTTAAACAAATTAATTTAGCCAAACAGATTCAGTTAGTTGTAACTAAACTAAGTCTAAACTTGATGTAAACCTGCTCCACATTGAAAATAAAAAGATCGAACTGGATTGATCAAGTATGCCGATTAAGATCGTAAAGGGGGTCAGTATTTATTCTGGTTTGTCTTTGATAAATTGATCATAAAAGGCTACATAGTTCATTGCACTATGAAGCCAGATTATTAATATAATACCATATGCACAAATTTTAAGAAGGGAATTTTACATACGTGCCACCCAAAAATTTTCTATTTACATTCATACCACCTTAAAATTTTTTGTTTACATATAAGCCAATCAAAAGTATCTATTTGCAGACATGCCACTCCAATTTTTTTATTTAAATACATGCCATTCATAAATTTTTTTTATTTATGTATCCAGGATTTAAAGATTTAAAAATCCCTAAGCAATACCAATGTTCATTATTTATGTTGGGTTCCAATTTGGAAAACTCCGTGTAAATAATTAATTTTGGGTACTTACTATTAAATAGAAAACTTTTGAATGGCTTGTAAATAGAAAAATTTTGAGTGGCAGCGGCATGCTTGTAAATAGAAACTTTTGAGTGGCATGTATGTTAATAAACAATTTTGCAGCATGTATGCAAATATTAAGAAAGGATATTTTGAGGTCTCAAACTTATCAATCACTGCTGGTTCACTGTTTTTTTTTTTTATTGAATAGTTCATTGGTTTTACTATATTAATGTTTCTCATGTCCATTCAAACTTTAGAAATAAGTACATTTATATTGCCATGAACCTTCTATTGCTTGCCGAGTTTTTCTATTGTTACGAAACTGCTGTCATGCCTGATATATGCAAAGAATGATATGGTGCAGCTTGATTCATCTGTTAGATTCAATCTTGTGACCTTTAAATTAGAATAGAACAACTCAGTTGTTGCATCATGGTCTGCTTTTAATCGTATAAGTGATTTTACCCCCTTTTTTTTTTAATTTGAGGGCATTGTTAACTAGGGGTGAGAGTTTGGCTAGAAGATCGATAGTTGCCTGATGTTCGAATCGATATTTGTCTCAAATGAGTTCAGCTTGAGTTTATTGAGCTGAGCCATGAACCATAGTGGGATCGGATCGACTTAGTTTGATCTTTTTTTTAAATATAAATAATATATTCAGTTATTTATTTTAATTATTTATTACTTATACATAAATATATGTTAGTTGTAGCTAGAATATTTGTTAGGTATCTTGTGGGTATGTTTAAAGACCTCGAGTTCACTTTATTAAGGTTTAATCCATTTCGAAGTTGAAATAAGGTAGCTCGAACTCAAATTGAATTGAGACAATTTGAGCTTAAGTCATGCTTGGCTTGGCTCGAACTTGTATCATTCTCACCCCTTGCCCCGTTTGTCTAGGAGTTTAAAATTAACTCGGTTTAATTTTAACCAAGCATATCACATCACACATAAAATTTAATATTAAAAATTAAATTTATTTCATATCCTACACATATTATTAAAATAATAACTAACTTATATCATATCCCTCACATATTCTAACATAATAACTAACTTTATATCACATCCCTCACATATCCCAATATAATAACTAACTTTATTTCACATCATTCATAACCTTCTTAAATTTAACCTTATAAACAAACACACCTAATATGTTAACTTTATTTGAGCTCTTTCAATATTTTGGTTAATGCTGCGGTATTATTTGATGGATTTGCTGTTGACATTGCAGATCTGCTGGTGTGTCTGACAAGAAGAAGTGAAGTAACCTTTACGGAGCAAATTTCTGGGTGCTTATGCAGTTAAGGTTTATGGTTGTGTTCTTTTGAAATTATAACGAATCTGACAGGATAAATTTATTTTCTGGATTAGTCATCTATTTTAGTTGAAAATTTCTATTTGATCTTTAAAATATGATTATTTTTTGCATGATTGCTTCTCTTGTCCCTGAGAAGATGGTTAAGTAACAGAAGCATACTGATCTCGAGCATGCAGTAGATCCATCATTCAACCCTCTAAAATCCGAGAAGTTATTGGGTTCGGACGGCGTACCATTCGGAACCCAATCAGAAGGCGCCACGTGTGCCATACAGCTGGGTCCGGGCACACGTGACGCCCTCTGATTGGGCGTCCGAACGGTGCGCCGTCCGCACCCAATAATTTTTCCTAAAATCCGTAATTGAATGGCTTTAGTCTCAGGGTTAAAATAGAGACATTGATGTCACTTCAAACTAGATTCAGTTCAATCATGTTCCATATAATATGCATGTAATTTCTCCATATAAGAGGATGTGGGCTTAGATTTATAATCATTTTGCATTGGTATGATTTCTGGATTCAATAAGAAGTTTTGTTCCTGATCAGATTCTAACAATATCGAACATGATTTTCTTTCATTATTGAGTGTCTCTGGTAGAAGTCTTAAATTTGTATGGGATATTGTGATATTCTTTTAGTCCAACGAGTGAATAAAATTGTTGTTCATTACCATTGACAAGTAGAGACTAGCTCTCATATATAAGATTCAGTGCCTCACACAACTGATCATAGAGTTATCCACGACGGCTCACAGAGAAAGGTATGATGTTTACCTCTTGCTCGTGAGTCCCGCGTCCGATCGTCTTTGAGCTTGTATTACAAATAGGGCAAATTTCACCAAGGTCTCTGAGTTTAAGGGTTATTATCACACAGGTCCATGTTTTTAAAATTATATCATCGAGGTCCCTAAGTTTTCAAAAAATATCATTTGGGTCCCTTTCTTATTTTTTTTATTATTAAAAAATATAAAAATTACCATTATACTCTTACCCTCCCTCTCTCCTCCAGATCCGGCAGCCGCGCAGCCCCGCGCCGCCCCGCGCTGCCACCACGAAGCCCGCACGCCCCGCGCAGCTCTCTGGCGGCCTTGCGCCGGCCGCACACGCACCGGCTGCTCGCCGGCCGCACGCGGCCGCAGGCCCGCCGGGCTGTCGTGCCGGCCGCGTGCAGCCAGCCGGAGGCGGCGCAGGGCTGCGCGGCTGCTGGATCTGGAGGAGAGAGGGAGGGTAAGGGTATAATGGTAATTTTGTATATTTTTAATAATTAAAAAATAAAAAAGAGACTCAGATGATATTTTTTGAAAATCTAAGGACCCCGATAATATAATTTTAAAAACGTGAACCTGTGTGATAATAACCCTTAAACTCAGGGACCTGGGTGAAATTTGCCCTTACAAATATCACGGGAATTGTGGCCACCGCACTGAGGATTGCTAGTTTTGCAGATATTTCTCAATGAACTAAGGGGGCGTTTGGTTCAGTGTTATCTTGATGTTATATTATATTATCTAGTGAAAATAATTGTTTGGTTTAATGACATCTATAAATAATCTTCAATTATAAAATTATTAGTCAAAAAATGACATCTAGATTACATAACATAACACTAAGATAACAACGAACCAAACGCCCTCTAAGAATATTGTTGCCAATACAACCAGGCCACCAAAACAAAGGCGCGCGATAGAGGCCGTGACCAACAATGCCACAACTCTCCTCGTTGTCTCCCAAACAAAGACGAGAGATTAGAATCTCCGTCCACCATGGCCAAATATTGCGGGGGTTGACGCGATCGTGACCATCTTTGGCCATGCACATTGGCACTATATCCAATTGGAAGGGCCTAGAGGACGATGCAAGTGACTTCTTACCGTTGATGGAATCCTTTGTGTTTAAATCCTTGAGGAAAGGCCAGCAATGACTAACCCTGTTTGGCGCGAGACTAAAACAGGACTAAAATAGTATTAGTTTAAAAAATAACTATAATAATAATAAATAAATTATTTTAATTATTCTACATAAATTTTAATATAAAAAATAATATTTTACTTCACATACTCAATAAATTTTAATAAAAATATAAACTTTATTTCACATCTTAGATCAAAATACTCGATTTAAATATTTTGGTCTAAAATGTGAAATAAAGTTGATATTTTTATTTTAAATTGTTGAGTATGTAAAGTAAAATAATATTTTGTATATTTGAATTTGTGTAGAATGATTTAAAAAATTTATTTATTATTATTATTATTGTATTTTAAATTAGTATCATTTTGGTCCTATTTTTGTCCTGTTTTGGTCCTCGCGCCAAACAGGGAGACCAGCTCATTCCTGTGAATTGTAAATAGAAAATTTACATAACTGATCCTTCGCTTTAGTTCTATCTCCTCCAAAGATGTGAATGTGGCCTTAATAATGAGTTTTATCATTCTATAGAGCCCCTCTTGGGAGGTTTTGACTCCCACTCGGCCTAAATCGGCTAAACTCCGCTACTTATAGCAAATTGCTTGTGTTTAGGTACCCGTGGCATCCTTAAGGGTAAACAAAGCACTCAAAACTCAAAATTGACTCAAAATTTACTCGTATTTTATTCTGTTTAAATTTGATTTAATTTTGAGAGAATTTCATATATATCCCTTAAATCATCTTGAATTACATATTAAATCTCTCATTTTTTAATTTTACAACTTAACACCTTAAATCATCCAAAAATAATATATTTAGGTCTTTCTCAAGATTTTTAAAGGATATTTTTTGCTGATTTATAATTATTTGAATGCTTATTATCAATAATATGTATATACAAATATTATAAATATATTTGCAAATACATGTATTCTACTAGTTTTTATTTTTAGATAATTTAGAGGGTTAAGTTGTAAAATTTAAAAATGAGGGGTTTAATATGTAATTCAAGATGATTTAAGGGGTATGTATGTAAATGCTCTTTTAATTTTTTTCGACTCAAAGTCAAGTCGCTTGACAAAAATTGATTCAATTCGTAATTAACTCGAATCTGTACAATTATATATGTATATAGGCATTTTAGATGTATTTATGTGAATATATTATATAAAATATATATTAAAAAGATTTATGTATAATATATAATATATATTATATGCAAAATTAAATTTGAAATTAAAAAATAAGATTAATAATTAAGCTCCATCCAACTCAAAAACGGTCTCGAAATTGATTAGAATTTAGTTAATTCAAATTAAACTCGACTTGAATTTAAAATTTTTGAGTTTAAGTTGAGATAAATTCGCTCAAACTCAACTTGTTATCATCCCTAGGAATTTCAAGTGCCAGAAATCACTACAACTGTGGAAATGGGCCAACATGATGTTTAAAGAACATCTGCCCAATCAGTAGACCAGAGATAGATGAATGTGTGTTAAAACATGGGCTAGTGGCTTTTTTGATAATAATGATCCCATTATGCTCCAATTAAAAAAATATTTTGAAATTATCTTGTTCAATATAATTTTAATATAATGTCGTATCATTTAAAGTTTTTTATTATTTAATTTGATGATATATTAAATTATATTATAAAAATTATAAAAATTCTTTTAAAATAAATTATCTAGATATCAAAACATTTAGGTAGCATAGCATCAAGATAATTGTCAATTTCATGCTTTTGATAACAAATGAAGCTATTTAAGACAAAATGATTATTTAGTTTACACAAATTTTTTTTCAACATATACGAGAAGTGCAATATCTAACTTGATAAATGGCTAGGCAACAAGAAGTAATAAAATACTTGTACGAAATAAAAATATGTCTATATTAAGTCAAGAAAAAAGTGTATATACAAACCAAAAAAGTCTTATACAATGCACGAAATACTTATATGAAATATAATATTTATATTTTAAGAAAAAAATATGCTTGTATAAGGTAGAATTGTGAAAATAGCCACTTACACGAAAACACTTAATCACTTAACTTCTAAAGCTATTTCATTTTTAACGCATATCAATATCTTTCAAATGAATGTTAGCTTGCGGGGTCGCCTAATAGTCACTCATTTTATTTTTATCGTATCGACTTAAGCTATTCAGAAAGGTATTGTGGCTCAGTTATTAAGTCACGTGCGAAAAGAAAATACTTTGATTGTAAGTCCTCTAGTAATAACTTCTAGCATTTTTTTTTTCATTCTAACGTATTAATCCTTACTTTGGCTTATCCTATGGACATTGGGGGATTCCTTTCGAATCACACAAATTTTGTGTATATTTTGATTTATAGTTTTAGTTCTTTTGCAGAGTTGTATTATGACCCAAGAACTACTCCATGCAAAATCCTCCTCCTTAACATATAATTTTTAATATTATATATTGCTGTTAAAATCATATAAAAATTAATGCAAAATCCTCCTCAACCGCTCAAGTTTTGGCCACACGATTTGTCGCTGATTGGAATAGATCGATGAGCGCTCTTCATCTGCACGAGAGGGGAGCAGGCGATCACGATTGAATGAAAGCTTGACAAGGCTCTAGCACTTCTGCGATGGTTGGAGCTCAACGAAGTGGAAAAGACAATAGACAATTTGGAGTCAAAGTGCACTAAGCAAGAAGGAGACTTGGAGGCAGCGTAGCACAAATCGAACAGCTTCAGAGGGAGAAGTCCGCGTCGAAGAGCTAGTCGGCAAAAACCATCGTCGAACAGACTTTGCCCGAGCTATTCAAAGTCTCTTCGCGGTATTATAGTTCCAGCTTCCTTTGCCATAGGGCTACTTCCTCCGTCATAGGACTACTTCCTAAGAGATCGTGCAATCGAGCTAAAAAAATGTGGGATGACTTTTGGAGTGTGGCTATTGAGACCTGCAATCTCCCACCTCATACTTTCAATGCAGAGGTTGGGCAGGTTTGAGAAAGAGACCACAAACTAGGGTTAGAGTTCCCTTCGATAGAGGCAAATTTAAGACTTCGCTGAAAAGGAAAATTACGATTTGCCTCCACCATCTCTGCAGTGGGTTGTTCCTCCCCTTTCAGCCCGAGTTCATGAACATTTTCAATCAACTTGCCATCATCCCTATGTAGCTCTCACCAAACGAGGTGACAATGATCTACTACTTAATTAAGGAGCTGCAGCCAAGTGTTCAAAGTAAGGGATATTGACTTCGTTGACTGGTATATGAGATTTTTTTTCATCAATCTGGTTGATGAGATTTTATTTTGAATTATGTGTATGTAATATGATATATTTATTTAAAATTAAATTAGATTAAATTTAACTTATCAAATGAACGTGCCCTAATAGTATAATATATTTTTTAAAGTTATTAGAGTATAACTTATAGAAAAAATATCTCTAATATTACTTGATGAAAAAAAGCCTTATTAAATTATTTTATGAAATAGATTACATCAAATACCTTTCAAAAGGAAAAAAAAAACCTTAAAAAAAAACAGATAGCATCTAATAAAAAGTGGGGAATTTGATCAAAAAATAAAAACAAGGAATGCCGGATTTTGCCATTTGGCGCTTCCTGCAAGGAGCTGCCTTTGCGCTTCTCCTCTTTGTCCTTCGTCTTCCTCCAAAGCTTCCTTCCCCTATTTATCGTCTTTGCGCCTCTTCATTGTTTACCACGCCCTGTAAAAACCCTATTTCTCGATTCGATCTTGCTCTCTCTGATGGAGAATTCACCGGCATTCTGCTGAATCAAGGCTGATAAGGTTGGGGCATGGGAAGGCAGGCGTCGCCGTCGGAGATCGATGTCAGGGTCCTGCCGCGGCCTGGGGATAGCTCCATCCACCCCGTAGAGATTGGTGCGGCGCCTTGGCAGAATCGTCCGCCGGCGGGGCTCTCCAGCGAGGCCATGACGTTCCGGCGATGGAGACCGTGGTTGGTGCCGACGTTCATCCTTGCGAACATCGTCCTCTTCGCGATCACGATGTTCGTTAATGACTGCCCCAAGAGATCGCCCTCCTGCGTCATCTCCTTCCTGGGAAGGTTCTCCTTCCAGCCACTCAGGGAGAATCCCCTTCTCGGGCCTTCGTCGAACACGTGAGTATTTTCCTCAATTATGCAGAAATATTTTTGGTTGGTGAATCTCTCGTAGCAAATTTTACTCTTATGTCATGGATAGTTGGATTTTTTGCGAACTGGAAAGATTTTTGGTTGGTGAATCTCTCGTAGCAAAATTTACTCTTATGTCATGGATAGTTGGATTTTTTGCAAACTGGAATGTTGGTTTGAAACAGCTTTGCTGCCAAACTACGCACGACGCTGGAATATGGGTTTTTATCTATGGTTCTTCTACAGAACGAAGGAATAAACAACGTAGAATCCTCAGATGAGCTATGGGATGACTGCAAACGTTTTTTCTTGTTTGGGTGAAGGAGTTTAGGTCCAAAGACATGTTTTATTGATGCGGAAGTGATTTTCTTGGCCCAAGGTTCCTATATGATCATTAGGATACAGTAGTTTAAGAGTTGTCTCTAGTCAGATTTCTTTCTTTCCATCTTTTTTCTGTTTGATTATCATTTTCTTGTTCTAGTTCAAAATATTAATGGAATGTGTGGCAAATTCAGAGAGAGGATGTATTAATGGGATGCAGATAACACTTCCTATTGCTGTTAACCAAGCTCTTGGTAACAATCGGTATTTTATCCTGAATCTGTGACACGGTGGCTGGATTTACTTGTAAAGGCGTGATGCTCAAGAAAAGAATCATCAGGAAATGGCTGATAAGCTCTTGATCTGCCTTGGATATTGGTTAAACTTTATATTTTTCCTGTTTCTAGTCACAAAAGTCTTTTACTTATTCTAGCTTTTACGAATGAGAATCATATTAATCAGCTTCGTTCAAGCAATTTGATTATTTGATTGATGTCAAATTTATTTTCTCTATGGTTGACAAAAATAGAACTGAATAAATTTGGTAATTCAAGCTACAATAAAGTAGGCTATTTGTTAAATTATGTTGACTAATGATGTGCTCAACACTCTATGGCTTGCAAATTCTGAAGTCAAGATAATGATCCTTCTATTCAATCTGCATGGAGAATTTTGAAACCTAGGTTGAGTTTGAATGAAAATTAAAACTGATAATCTTGATATTAGTTTTTTGCTTTTACAACGATTTGTATTGTGCAACCATGATCTAGATGAGTACTTCACATGATTAATCTAAGAAAGTCTGTTTATTGATCTATTAGGGTGTCAAAATGGCCAACAGGTTGATTGTTGTACTTGTAAGAGGCTAACTTACCAAGGTTTTAACTTTTCTCTCTTATTCACTTGTATTTCCTTTGCAACTTGCTGCATCCAATCTTGCCAGTTTCTTTTGAATTGTTGCTTATTAAATTTCCACTACCGAACTATCAAATTCGAAGGTCCAGTCGGTTGATGTTTCTGATGGTAAATTTCCTAATTTCTAATACTTCTCTCCTGTTCGCTTTTTGGTTAGTAGTTGGAAAAAAAGTTTTGTATTCTCTGGCACTTTTTATCTCATATATTTAAGTTAAATATATTATTCTGCAGATTATGGCATAAAAAATCAGCATTTCATGATTCTTTTTGTTTTGCAAGTTATGTGTATTCATTTTGCAGCTCTAGTGTTAAAAGTCTGAATGCTAATAACAACAATGATGATAATGAGGACAATTACCCTGTTATTAGTAGTAATAATAACTGTCCTTCTACAGGTTCTATTTTTGAAAGGCTTAGGTATCATTTCCTTTCATGAGATACTAAACGTAGTGGAATTGGCAATGCCAAAATTCTCAGTCCTTTGTTAGCTACTAGTCAAAGAAATTTTGCAGGAAGTGAAAATGAGTTCTATTTAGCTGAAGTATGACAATGGTCTACGAGTTCTCATATTTTTCAGAGTTTTTTATATTTGGCATTCAACATATGCATGGTTCATCATTTGGAAGCTTTCAATTATGTCCAGCCTAATTATCTACTTTACACAATCAATAGTATTCCTTTGTTAGCTGCTTGTCCCCAGCATTACCTGATGTGTAGGTGAGTGAATCACTTTTGTATGATCCATCAGGCTAGTGAAAATGGGGGCTCTAGATGTGAGCAAGGTGGTCCATGGGAACCAGGGGTGGCGCCTAATCACTTGCATTTGGCTTCATGCCGGGGTTGTCCATATTCTGGCCAATATGTTAAGCCTTCTCTTCATTGGAATTCGATTGGAACAAGAATTTGGGTTTGGTAAGTGGCATATAAACTCAAGATCATCATATAAAAGCATCATAATGTTGTTTGCTATTTTCCCTGCTGCTAAAGTGAATTGCTGATTTTAAATATGATCTCAGCATATTTATAAACTGTGTGCTTAGTATTTAGGTTAAATTACTCCTTTGTTCCTTGATGCTAAAGGTGTTTTTCTCACATTGATTAATATATTCTGTCATTTCACTTAAGGTGTTTTTCTACTGATGTTTATATATATATATATATATAGATAGAGAGATAGAGAGATAGAGAGATAGAGAGAGAGAGAGAGAGAGAGAGAGAGAGAGAGATAGTGTGGTAATATGGGTATTTTGTATGGAAAGAAGGTTGAACTCATGGTCCTGCATGAGCAAAGCAACCAATGTGAAACCTCATCGAATCCAACGTTAAGGATTTTGAGTTAATTTGCCATGATATTTATGTCATAAATAATAAGAGATGTTTTTTTGTTAATTGTAATTTGGTCCTTACATCATTTTAGTCATGTGGCATATGACCAAAGTGGTTATTTCATTATAAGAGCATAAATAGTAATAATTGATTAATTTTTTATTACATCTTGCACTACTTTCAATTTAAAAAAAAAACTGTTTTATTTCACATTCTACTTTATTTTCAATATAATAATCAATTTTATTTCACATCTTACATAATTATTAATATAACTAATTGCCTCTAATTCTTATCAAACACATATCTCAAGCCAAATTTACAATCTTTATAGCACGACCAAATTGGTCTCTTTGCCAAAAAGTTAGGGTTGCCAAATTGGGTATTTTGGTCAATTTCAGTGTAGACCCAAATTGACCTGATGCTAAATAGGTTGATGCAACCCAATCAAGCTTCAAGTTACTTAAATTGTCCCGAATCTAACCTAATCAGGGTCGAGTTGTGTTTAACTAATTAAATATTACCACAATAAATGCTATCTTGTGAAGTCCATCTATTAGTTGTAGCTTATTAAATAATATACAACAACAACAACCAAGCCTTAATCCCACTAGGTGGGAGCTTATTAAATAATATAAAGTATATATTATGCCGCAAAATTTTAAGGTATATTATTGTGGTGGAAACTTAATTTGAAAATAGTAATTTCAAATAGTAACAACCTGATGGGATGGATTCTTTTTGAAAGTGAAAATTTTAATGTAGGAAATCGTTATGCTCTACACTACTGATGATTGGTGCATGAAAGAAAGTCTGATGTGATCTTCCTGCATTGGATCAGGGATAGAAGCTTCTTATTAGAAACATCTAGGACTATCAATAAACAAGCAATAGCAAGAACTAATTGAAATATCCAAGTACACTAACTAAATAAACATTGTCTTAAACAACTATTAGCCTTTTTAAATAACAAAAGCAGGAAAATTAAGTTCACAAAACATGATTAGCTCAACCATATAAATCTGTTATTGTTTTAACAAAGAGATTTCTCTTCTCCTTCCTTACCAATTGACATCTTAATTAATCACATTCTTTGTTAGCTCATAAATTTTGAATTTTGATAAATTACCTAACAAAATCTAAAGAGATAAATTAGTGCAATTAATAACTCGCTGAATGGTTTCTTTATAAAGGCATGAATATATAAAATTAATATAGATATACCTTGTCTGCCTGTCTTCCATATAATTAATCCTTTGTATAATATCAATAATTTAATAATATCATGCTTTAAATTACTATAGTGTTGATCAAGAATTCTTTCGCTATATCTAAATAAAATTTCAGATGCAACATTAGAAATCAAAATGCATAATATATCACAAGCCATAGTTGAAATGTTAGGAAATCTATATTGGTTATCCAAAACTTTGAGATATACAAAGTCAACATTGGTCTTTCTATCAAGACTTTGCTTGTCCAAATATAATTAAATGTCAGACATTTTTACTATTTCATCATCATCATCATCATCAATTGAATCAAAATCCTAAATTTGGTAAATCAAATCTAAAGTGAAGATTAATAAATTAGTAAATTTGACATTAATGTATAATAAATAATATTACCTTCAAATATTGAAATTTTATTCTAGTTGAAGTGTGATATTTTGTGTGAGTGCTTTTGGTTGATTTGCTTCGCTTCATTCTACTGATGACGAATATTGAAGCAATCGTAATTTAGAGTAATTTTTAAAGAATGAAAACATTTTATTTTTCTGTTTTTCAAGTTTACAATGGCGATTTTTTCATAAGGCTTTTTATACCACAAATTTACACATTGAAGTTATATTTTGGATCCATTGCCAAAAAAAAAAGCTTATAATTTGAATTAAAGATGACTGCTATAACTAATATCCTACTAAAATCATGCTAATATTTAAGGTCAAATTTTGCCAACATTTTTAAGGTCTGTAGTTAAAGCTACTACAAGTTTCAAGTCTTAGTGTTGAGTAACCTTAAGATACACAAGAAAAATATAAATTAGTAGACACTTTTTGGGGAAAATGCCACATAAGCCCCTGAGGTAGACCCTTGTTTCCACTCGGGTTCACAAAAATGTGAACATGTCATCTGGATCCTTTTTATCTAAAAGTTTTTCTACATGGGTCCTTTTTGGTAGATTCTGTTAAGTTTAATTATTAAATTATTTTAAAAAAAATAAAAAAATATATTTAAATATTAAAAATTATTAATATAAATTAAGATATAAAGAAAAAAAGTTTAGGCTAAAATAACAATTGCAAATACATGAGCATATTTGTAATGCTTAAATATTTTTTTTTAAATTTTTTGAAATGATAAGTTAATGATTAAATTTAATGGAATCCGTTAAAATGGACCCACATGAAAAATAATTTGTATGGGAGGGACCTGGATGATAATTTTTGTTTTTGTGAATCTTCATGGTATCGAGGTTCTATCTCAAGGGTCTAAATGGAATTACCTCTACTTTTTTTTCATTTCACCCTTGGACATCACAATTTTCAAGAACACTTTCCTTTATCTTTCTTGAAAAATGTGATAATGTGGTTCAAACTTGAGACCCCCTGGTACTTATGCAGGCTTCTTCCCCACTAGATTTATAAAACACTACTAAATTAGTAGATGCTTGGTTCTAAAGGAAACACAAGTTATCTCAAAAAAGAGAGAAAAAAAAAAAAATTTCTCTACTTTCTTTCATTCAATACTTAGATGGACAATACTTGAAACTTGAATTACTTAATTCTAAATGCATCAATGAATTTTTATAATAAATGAAACTATTATTATGAATGAAGAATTCCATCCAGTATGAACATTTTATTTTAGTCCTTTTTTATCATCACGATAATTTTATCTTACACATTCTAAGAACTTTCACTTTCCGTGATTGAAATCCTTTGACTTGCTTATAATTTAATAAACATCAATGATAGTATGATTTATTTCTTTTTGACCTTCTGGAATTAAGGATTTGAGTTCAACAACATATATGGATGAATTTTTCATTTCAAATTTAATCGATTTCTCAAAAAGTCAACCAAAACATTATTGGTAGTCTAAAGTGATACTCAAAAACCTTTTTATTGAATCCCCATTCCCATAAAAATGATCGCAATTTTTCAAACAAAGCAAAAGCCATCATGAGGATGCGGCATGTAACCAAAATTCAATATTCTTTTGAACAAGCTTGCAACAGGACATAAAAGGCCAACTCAAGTAGCGTTTTGGCCACCATTACATCTTTTTACAAATAAGAATGCTTATGGTGTAGAGTCTGCTTACTCAACATCAAGAATGACTAAAAATATTTAAGGTTATAAGGCAAACAAATATCTCTTTGTTAACCATAAACCTTAAGAATGGTAAAAAGACAACACCAAGCTTAAACAATGGCAAGGAAAGATCCAAATTATACTATCTTTTAGGAGCTGGTTGTTTGGAGTTATATTAAGTTTTAAATTTTATTTATAACGGAGCTTGAAATGAAAAATATTTTGTAGCCATCTATAACATTAGATTATGTTAAATGAGTGCTCCAACAAGGGGTTAGGATAGGTTTTGTAGGATCGGTATGAGTCTAGTGGGGGGTAAATAGACACTTAATTAAATTTTGATTAATTTAATTTACTTTGTTATATAGAGTAAGTCCAATAATAATAACACTAGAACAATGAAATAATAAGCGGAAGCAAAAGAAATTTAAAAAAAGAACACGAGAATTTAGTATAGTTCGGCTCACCCTCGAGTTAATCTACCCCAATCAATCTAATTATCCAATTATATGTAAATAACTTTTCTGATTTGAGGCGAAAGAGCCCATCCAAACTTCTTTTGGTATAATCTCAAAGATAAAAAAATTACCTCACATAAGAGTGAGGGCTAAACCTAATTCTTAATGCTAGTTTGAAAATTCTCCATTCTCCATTCTTTAGAAGATTATGAAATGAAAGCAATAAAGAGAGAATTCTACAATGTTTCAACCAAATAACAAGAAGAAATAACTTACTCTTCCCTTCAAAGGTTTCCCTTGCATGCAAGAGTTGAAGAATGAGCACTTGAGCACCAATCGCCATAAATGCTTGCTTGATCTCCTCTTAATTTTTGCTTTGATCACTTGAGAGTTGGGAGGAGTTGGTGTGTTTGTTGGGAGCTATTAATTGTTCAAAAAGTCAAGAAGCGGGCACCATTAGCAGCCAATACCCTTAAATAGCATTGGCTTTAATGGCTAGTACAGCTGGAGGCTGACGACCTTTGATCAATCAAAGCGCTAGCCGTTGGAGTCTAATAGGTAGAATCAGAGCATGTTTGATCGATCAACTAATCGATCAAACAGCTTTAATCGATCAAACAACTTTAATTGATCAAACAATTTTAATCGATCAAACAACTCTAAGCGATCTAAACATGCAGCATAGCGCCAGCTAGCACTCGAGCCAGACCGATCAACTGATCAATCAAGCAAAAGGGCTCCCTGTCTTTAATCGATCAAACCAGCTTTACTACCTAAGGCTGAGACATTTCTCTTGATCAATCAAGCACACTTGTTCACTTCTTTTGATTGATCAAATAGTTATGATCAATGAACTGATCGATCAAAGACGGTGAAGGTTCAGATCCAAGGAATTGAGTGCTCATTTTTCTATCCATCGAATTCAAGAAGTACAAGAGTTAATTTGAAAAAGGCTTACAATGAGTTACAACTTGTGAATATAAACTAAAAGTAAAAAAGTGTCTTTAATCTTCAGATTCTTCATTACATCTCAATCAGGTTCAAAGTTGAAAATGATAGATATTCCAACTTAACTGTGAGGAATAATAATTTACTATTCCTGAGGTTAACATGCTTGAACTAACTTGATTAGTGATAAGAGTAATTTAAATTAGTTGCTAAACATCGAAATATTGCCATAAGGGAGGAACCAACAGGTTCCTTTCAAGGACAAAATAATGTTGTAGATACAAGCAGGAATTAATAGGACATACATGAAAAGGGGTTGAATTCCATCAAAAGAGGGACACAAAAATGTAGAACTGTTTAGACCAGCACTTCTAGCTTTAAAATAAATCAATTACTCCAATACAAAATAAAATAAAAAATCCAACAGTTAACAAAAGATTTTATAGCACAATTACCTTATCTTGGAGTCTTGATGAATGCAGCAACTGGGACTGGGGAGTTACAGCCTTCGACGGCTGCTATGTCCTTAGGAGTAAAGCCTGTGAGTAAACAAAGACCTTGATAGTTCAAGACTCTTAAAGGGGTGCTAGGTGATGAAGTCCTTATAGACTTTTCTAATAGGTTGTGCTGCAAAAAACTAAAGAAAAAATTTTGAGCAAAGAGAAGTGACGTTGGTATTGGATGGAGTAGTGCTATAGTGGGGAGAACCAGAGGAGTGCGACAGTGGAGAGGAACTTCTCTCGAGCAGAGATTAATATAGAGATTGTGTCGAATATGAATGCCATAATTCTCAATGAGCCTTTAAGCTTCCTCTGCTCTTAAGCAAAGAGAGGGAGCGGTGTCAGGTTGCAGTGCGCTTTGTTGATTCATGTTTTGGCTTCAATGTTCGAGGATTAGGTCGTAGTGCATTGGCGTAGCGATGTTATGGTGCACGATTTCGGTTGGGTTTGATCCTTCAAGTCAAACCTAAACCTAACCTAATTTTGCTTGGGTCAATTTTGTAAAGCCGAAGCTGATCTGATTTTGGGTCAAGTTGAACTTTTTGGGTTAGAACGGGGGTCAAGTGATGACACCCCTAAGTGTAGTAGTGCCTCCACTTCCTCAACTAATTGGATTTTCATGTATCCACACTTCTCTCCACTCATTATAGACACCCTTATCACTTACTGGTGATTAGCTTTCCATGCTTTTCCATGCCTTCTCATGCCGAACCGCCACTTTTAGCTTCCCATGCCTTTCCATGCCAAACCACGACTTCCTCGATGACCCTCTTATGATTTTTGTTGGAATCTTGATCTAATCAAGATTCAATAATTGTTAGGCTAATATTGATCTCCATTTCACAAAACATAAGCATATAATTGTTCTGGTTACAACTGCAGTAATTGTAAAGGAAACTTTAATTAATCCTTAAATTTTTTGTACATAACACAAAATTAACGTTAAATAGGACAAAAATAACACTCCTGGATAACTTTTTTCAAAGATGTTGAGAATTTTCGTCAAAACTTTGACTTCTTTTATGATATTATAGTTTATTTATTAAGTATCTTTCTTTGCGATTTAAGATATTGAGGGATGCAATCAAGTTTTTGCTTTTGTTAAACTTTCTTTGTTGCACTTATGTGAACAGTATGATTTGGTATTTAAATGTATTATCATTTCTATTTTTGGTATTCATGTAACTGTCAGACGAATATGTTAAAACCTGCTTTTTATCCCCATGGCATGCTTTTATTAAAATAATTCCTATTGATTTAATTATTTCTCGTGTATTTTTTACAGTGAGAATTGGTTTTCTATATATCTTGTCTGGGCTTGGTGGTAGTGTGCTGTCTGCACTCTTTATCCAGTCAAGCATATCCGTTGGTGCCTCTGGAGCGCTTTTCGGATTATTGGGTGGAATGCTTTCTGAACTCATAACAAATTGGACAATCTATGCCAATAAGGTACACTCAGAATTTTTTATACTGAAATTAGAGTCGGGATAGAATTTTGGCAATTTGTTGATGTTTTATGGTTATCTGTAGATTGCAGCATTGTTGACTCTTATGTTCATAATTGCAATAAACCTAGCCGTTGGTCTCCTTCCACATGTGGACAACTTTGCTCATATTGGCGGTTTCATCTCAGGGTTTCTTCTTGGATTTGTATTACTTATTCGCCCACAGTTTGGATGGATTACTCAACAGAGTCAGCCTCCTAGATACCATCATGGTTCACCGAAACGCAAGCACAAGGTGTACCAATATATATTGTGGATAGCTGCCGCGATTGTACTGATTGTGGTGTAAGCTTCCCCGCATTGGCTTCTCTTATATTGTATACTTCTGTTGCTTGTTGCAATCATTGAACGGCAGATTCACTAACAGTAGCATTTTTCTTTGTGGAGCTGACAATGTTGAGATGAACATTTGATAATACTAATGTTGAGTGAAAAATGGGCATTTTAAGAAGACGGTTAGAATGACATCAGGTTTACATAAAGTTAGACTAACAATGAAACAATAAAAGGTGTATGATTTGTATGAGAAGATGAAATGACTGCATGGAATATAAAAAGAGATATTGACTGTTGGAAAAAAATGGTTTAACTTAGAATTAATCTCATACGATTTGGTTAATGTTTGAGGAATAAGGCAATTTTTTTTTTTTTTGATTGCAAGGAATCCTGCAAAGGATGGCAAACCTATGGTTTATGTAAAAGTCCCTATCATATTTCATTGTTGCAGATTCACAGTTGGACTAATACTGCTTTTCCGTGGGGTAAATGGAAACGATCACTGCTCCTGGTGTCATTATCTGAGCTGCGTCCCTTCTTCGAGATGGAGTTGCAATTCATCACCGACCTATTGCTCGGTATCACGACTTTCAAGACTTTCATTTTCCTTCTGCTCAATTACTCTACATTGATATCCTGAATTCAATAGTTTTAACTCTTAACGGTCTTGTCTTGTTCCGCCTGCTTCGAAATTTTCCGCTACTTAAAAACTTCAAATGATCTTCTAGCTCTGCGGAAAATGAGTTTACGCAAAATAGATACTCAAAGATGCTCCAAAATTGTGAGTTTGATTTCTATTCTCATTAGATTCTAAAATTCGCGCAGGCATCTCAATCAGGAAACCACTTAAATTTGACATGTGAAGGTGGGAGTCGAAGAAGCCAAACCTATTTCTTGTCGAATGCGGACAATGACAGGATTCAAGAGCTTTGCTCCCAACTCTGTAGCTGACATTTGCCCAACCCTTCATTCAGCACTGGCTCTTCTGCTGCCATTCTTTGGTATTTGTTCTGATTCTATGCTCAACCTGCATCTTCATACCCTCCTGTTCGTTGTTCTCTTAATATCAGTTCATGCCAAATGTTGATGTAAATCGAATCAATGAACTCTCTTATAAAAAATTGTGTATCCGACTAAATTTCGATCGAGTTTTTATTATGTTAACTAACCCCAATAATCTTGATACGCATTGGCTACCAAATGCATGTTAGATTTACATATAAATTTCAATAGTATTTTTGTCCCCGTCATTAGATTCCTTTTCATTTGTGGAAACACTAATTTGTCTTGTTTAAGGGAACTTAAATATGAGTTGACAGATTAATCTGATTATGATCTGCTAATAATTTATTTATTAATATTAATATTTTTTAGTATTAATTTTAAGATTAATTATTAGATGTTTATTATATAGTTTAGTTATATTTTCAATGTTCTTAATTAAATTATATTGATTTGAAGAACAAAATAATAACAATAACAACCACCAAGTCTTAATGTCATATGTGGGGTCGGCTACCTGAACATTTTGTTTTCATTGGGTCTATAATAATAAATTTTAAAAATTTTGTGGAATATAAAAACAAGTTGATCGGCATAGCCAAAATGACGTGGAGATTAAATTTTGATTCAAGTAATTCAAATGATGGTGTTATTTAAATATTAATATTATCTAGATATTTATGTTATTTATAAATTATTATTTACTTGATTTGATGTTATTATATTTAATTTTAATAATGTTATTAATTTATTTTTATTATTTAAAATTTTACTAATTATTTTAATATTCTATCTTTTTGTATTATTAAAAGTTTTGACTGGTATTTAATTTTTATGTGATACTAATTTTAAAATGATAATTTTATAATAAAAAAAACTCATGTCTAGGAATTTAATGAAGATAAGGTTTCTACTTTCTAGAATACTACATATATTTTATGCCTTCATCACGAGCAGGTGGTTGGTGCTCACGTGACCCACTGGCGTGATCTTCATGTTTTTATCTCCTCGTCTGAACTCTGAAGACAATAATCGTATTAAAATATGAAAGTGTTTCTGTTCAAAATTATTTTTATTCCAACATATTTGAATATGAAAAATAATTTTTTATGAATTTTTTGGTGTGATGGAATGTTTTTTATTCTGTTGTATATAAATACAAAAAAAGTTAATTTTTTTATTTTAATTATAAATAAAAATATTTTAAAGCAAAATTAAATATGTGATGTGTTTAAAAATTTAATTTATATTTTATCATATTTTAAATCTATGATTATTAAGATAAAAATTTAGAATTTATTATTAGTATTTTTTTCATATAGAAACTGATTTTTTCACATTCAACTACAGAAATGTCAATTTTGTGTATTAACATAATTTATAATAATTAATATATTTTATGAATTAAAATTTTTATGTATAATTTCAACTATGCAAATAAGCAAAACCATATATTATATTCCAAAGACAAAATAAAAAATAATAGCCAATAAATCGTATTTGAATATAAATGTAAAAAAATATCTTTCTGCTAATAATTGATAAATTATATTTGAATATAATTATTTTCACTTTTTTGTAACGGTATTATTAATTTTTTCAGAATTATATATATATATATATATATATTTATAGAAGGCTGCACCTTATACTTTTTTTATACAAAGGTTCTCTGTACCTGACATCAGTCCACACAGCCTGAGTCATCCGCCTCCTCCCACCGGAAGCTGACCTGCGGGGCCCGGCGACGGCGATGACCGGAAGCCGGCCACCTCACCTAGACCTAGTATCCACCACGAAGCTTCGTGCATTCGAGAATGTGCGGATTAAAGCCCTAACCTCAGTTCCACCATTTTATGTATATATATATATATTTGACTGGAGGAGATAATCGAGCGGAGGGATCTTGGCTCTTCCGCCTCATTCGCTAAGGTAAAACCCTTTCTCCTTATCTTCGACTTTCTCGATTGTTTGTGGCTTTCGATCACCGCTTTTCTTGCGAATCTGCGATAGATGATGCGCTTTCTTGCAGAAATGTCGACGGATTCGATCTTCGCTGAAAAAATTGCAAGCCCCTTTCACCAGCGAAACTACTTCCCTGAGCTCCCGGTCTCCAGTTTCGTAAGCCATGGAGGGGACGGCAGCGAAAGCTCCGAGATCTTCTCCGATCTTGTCCTGGACTTGGAGTACATCAACAACATGCTCATGGAGGAAGACATGGACGAAAAGTTCGATATGCTTCAGGGCCACCCTGCCCTAGAGGCCACCGAGAAGCCCTTCTACGAGATAATCGGCGAGAAGTACCCTCCGTCGCCAGATCGGCCGCCGTTGTACTCCAGTTCATGTTCGGAGAGCTCCGATGGTTACCGGGGTTGCGTGGAATATCAAAACTCGCAGTTCTCTCCTTCCAGCTCTTCGTCCAGCTCCACCAATGGTGCTGACGGATTTGAAATCAAAGAAGACCTATTTCCCGATATCTTCTTTAAGAACTTGCCGTTGTCGCAGTTCGAGAAAGGAGTTGAAGAAGCGAAGAAGTTCCTTCCAAGTGAAGATAAGTTGGTCGTCCATGCCGGAAGAGTAGATTCGGTTGAGCGCGAGGATCGCAGAACAGGGCGGACGTTGAAGAATCGTCATGGCGTTGACGACTTAAACTTTACAGAGGGGAGAATCAGCAAACAGTCTGCCGTGTCGTTTGAAGATCCGGCGGTTCCTTCAGAGGTGTTCGACATGGTGCTCCTCTGCGCCGGCGAGAAGTTCCCCAAAGCCCTGAACGCCATCAGGGAGAACATCTATCAAGAAGCAAGTAAGAATTCCCAGAGGGCTGAGCGCAAAAAGTCTGGCGGCCGAAAAAATCAATGGAAGAAGCAGCGGGAGGCGGAGATGGTCGACATCAACACGCTTCTCCTGCACTGCGCGCAGACGGTGGCCGCCGGCGACTCTCGAAGAGGCTACGAGCTGCTGAAAAAGATCCGGCAGCATTCAACCCCTCACGGAGACGCTCCTCAGAGGGTAGCGCACTACTTCGCCGACGGGCTGGAAGCTCGATTGGCCGGAACCGGTAGCGAGATCTATCATTCCCTCGTAGCAAAGCGGAAGACGGCTGCGGATGTACTAAAAGCCTACCAGCTCTACCTCGCCGCTTGCCCCTTCAAGAAGATCTCCTACCACTTCGCAAATCAAACGATTCTGGAGACGATCGAGAAAGCGACGAGAGTCCACATAGTGGATTTCGGTATCTACTTCGGCTTCCAGTGGCCGGTCTTCATCAAGCTGCTCTCACAGCGGCCCGGCGGGCCGCCCAAGCTTCGCATCACCGGAATCGACTTCCCCCAGCCTGGATTCCGGCCTTTGGAGATGATAGAGGAGACGGGCCGCCGGCTTGCCGGCTACGCCAAGAGATTCGGCGTGCCTTTCGAGTACCAAGCAGTCGCATCCAAGTTCGAAGAGATCAAGATCGAGGATCTCTGCATCAAAGAAGACGAAATGCTGGTAGTGAGCTGCGTGTTAAGGCTCCACAACCTCGCCGACGAGACGGTCGTCGTTGACTGCCCGAGGGATAAGGTCCTCAGAACCATCAGAGAGCTCAACCCAGCTCTGTTCGTTAATGTCGTCATCAGCGGAAGCTACGGCGCTCCCTTCTTCGTGACCAGGTTCCGCGAAGCTCTGTACCACTTCTCCGCCTTGTTTGACATGCTGGAGACGAACGTGCCGCGGGAGGACGCGCAGAGGCTCCTGGTGGAGAGGAATCTGTACGGGAGGTTCGCCATTAATGTGATCGCCTGCGAGGGGGTGGACAGGGTGGAGAGACCGGAGACGTTCAGGCAGTGGCAGGTTAGGTGCTTGAGGGCTGGGTTCGAACAGCTGCCGGCGAGCTCGGTGTTCTTGAAGGCTGCGAAGCATGGGGTGAGGAGCTACTACCATAAGGATTTCAGCATAGATGAAGACGGACGATGGGTGCTTCAGGGATGGAAGGGCAGGATCATCATTGGACTCTCCGCTTGGAAACCTACAGCTCTCTGATGCAAATAGGTGCCAAATGGTGCTCCGCCCGAACCCAAAGGAAGCTCTAGACTTTTGGTTTATTATTATATTAATTTCTTAGTTGAATATATTGTTTAATAAATTATAGTCTTGTGTATTTTTTTTTTGACAATTAGCTAAAAAAAGTAGTTTATTTTAGTCAGTTCAATGCCTGATATTTACCTTTTTTTTTTTTTTACTGAACTCAGATAAAAAGTTCGATTAATAATATACTAATATCGTAATGATTTATAAATAAATATTCAAAAGTAGTTCATTACCAAAGAGTTTTATTTTTTTTAAAATTTTTTGAATTAAATCTTTTAAATTGTGTTTTGTTTAGCTGTTAGGTCTCAATTGAAATTTGTATGTTAAAATTAATTTAAATAATAAAATTTTAAAAAAAATTATAAATGATTTTTTTTTATCATAAGGTATTATTTAGTTTTTGTAATTCTCTCTCCTTATCCCCCTCCCTTTTTTCTCAAAGTTATGAACTTTAGAAATTTTTATTTATTATTTTTACAAAATAAATAGAAATTAAAATATATAATTTTAAAATAATTAAAATAGCCGGCTAGCCGCCGTCGTCAAATGTCATTTACCTGTAGTCAAGTCAAATTACCTCACATGGCATAATTATGAAATGTCATAATTATAAAAAGGTACCCATATAAATCTTCCATTACATGTTAGATTTGGAGAATTAGTTTATTAACTATAAACTATGAAAAGAGAACTTAACAGGATGAAATATGTCATTAGATGATCAATAATCTGCCTAAGCCACTCAATTACTGAAAATAGAATCAATTCTCAAAAGATTTGAGCAGAAATTTTAAATTTTTGTAAATATAATAAAAAATAAAACAAAATATTTTATTTCACTCATAAATGCTAGTCTACTCTCACGTCTAAAATGCTACCTCAATTTTAATATGCACTTGTAATATTTATATTTTAATTTTATTAAAAATTTATAGTACTTACATTTAAGTCATAAAAATATATAAGATGAGGTCATTACTAGCTCTAGAGTTGAAATATAAGAGAGTTTAACTAAGAATATTTTATTATTATTTGATTACACTAGAACTTAGTTTTGAATTCATATTTTTTTACATTAATTATAAAGATCCTGATTTGATATATTGAAAAAAGTAATTACATGTATGCATATTTTTGCATATAATATTTTTTTATTAATAATAGAGAAGAAATTAAGGCAAAACTGAAATTATGAAAGAATATTTTAGAATTTAAATATTTTTTATCATACTAGATTTAAAACTAAATATATGATATTTAAGATAAAAATACTTGTATTGGAGATGTGATGCTTAGTAATCAAGTTATTAGAAAAAGTAAAATAATTTAAATGCTTATTCAGATCAAAATGTAAATAAAATGAATAAAGTGAAAGAATACCTCTAGCCTGTTATGTGACAAATTTTTTTTGACTTATGTAAATTTTATAATAAGATCAGCAGTAAAATATGATATTGAATACTAGCCTAAAAGGAGAAATATATAATTAAAATAAATATTATAAAAATAAAAATACTAATGTAAATAAGTGAGTATATAGAAAAAGATAAAAATAAATAAACCTATGAGAAAGTCAGTAGCTTGATTGATTGAAGATAAGTTCAAAGAAGATTAACTTCGATGATTTAGAAATATAAAACGCAGGTTGATAGAAATCTTTTACTAAAAAAAACTCGGCTATTGAATCCTACTTTAAAAAAAAAAGAAAAAAAAGAAAAAGAGAAAATAAATTATAAAGAAATGATATTACACACTTGGAGCTAAAACAAATAATAGTTATTTAATAAACTGCGATAAAAATAAAAGGATTAATATAACCAATCCTGTCACGCAAGATACAGACTTAATTATTATTATTAAAATATTATTTATATATAATGTGCATGGTTCATTTTGCGTAACTTAAATTAATTTATGTGATAATCACGTAAATTTTTCTGAATAATCATGTGGGCAGAACATTAGCCTGTAGCTCATCTAGGTTTCAGGTAATTTTCTGACTGATCGATCTCAACCTAATCTAAAGATAACTTGAACGTATCGGAATACCACCGCAATTTCTTGACCTAAAAAATTGATGACACAAATGTATATATTTTAACCACCATTAATTTGTGCTAGTTATACATTCATTTTGAACATGCATTTTGACTTTCTAAGGCTTTTCTTGTTGCCGAAGTAAAAAGTCAATCATGCCCTCGTCACCTTGAAGCATCAACTATTTGTCATCACGTAGCCTTGCGTTGACTATTGCCGGGCAGTCTGAAATCTGAAACACTGAAATTGTTAATCAAAATGGGAATCGTTGACTAATTCAAGGGGTCTTCGGTTCCATGAATCTTAGGGCCGTTACGGTCCGATTTCGAGCCGAGCTAATACCGGCTCGAAATTAGATTGATTACATTTCAATCGACTCTAAATTAACTCGAGCTCGATTAGGTTCGACTTCGAGCCGGCTCGAGTCGATTCCATATTTTATGCTAATTAAATATAATTATTAATTTATTATTATTATGTTGTAATATTATTTTTAATTGTTAAATTTTTAGCTTTTTAGAATATGAAAAGCAAGAGAAAAGAAAAATTAAATTTTACATTTATATTAAATTTTTAAATAATAATAATAATAATAATAAATGAGTATAATGATTATTTAAAATAGGTAAATAGTTCAAACAAATTCAAAAAAAATTATCAAATTATATATTTTTTTATAAAAATTTAGTGAAAAAAAAATTCTAAAAATGCAGCACAGTTATATATATAATATCACAGATAAAAATTGATATTTTTTTAAAATTAGAATTAATTTATAGTACCCTCTTAATCTTAGAAGCTCTAATGCAATTTACCCTATTAATTAATAATAATATCATATTTGTCATTTGATTACATATTTCGGTAATTTTATAAAAACAATTTAAAATTTAGATGCCAGTCGACATTTAATTTTCATCTTATTTTAAACTATGAAAAGGTAAGATCAGGGGCTGCGCAATTTTATACGAAAATCAAAATACCTAAAACTCATTTGTATTTTATTCGATTTGAAATCGATTTAATTTTTTTCAAGCTTAAAGTTAACTTGCTCGAAATAAAATCGATTTAACTCATAATTGACTCTGTATAAATATGTATATTTATAATTTTTTAAAGCATAATTTAAATACTTTTATAATAAATATGTTATAATAATTTACATAAAAAATATAAAATTAGAAATGTATATATACAATTTAAAAAAGTGTTCCCCTAGTTCAGTAAAAAAGTAACTTGCCAGGGACTTAAAAAAAAAAAAAACTTGCTAGAGACTAAGGGGTTTTAGATTCGAGCAATATTATCACTGTAATTTTCAAGTGAAATTGGGAAATTGTGAGGTTAAGAAGATGAAATAAAAAAAAAATAAAAGTAAATTTATAATATTATATTTTAATATATGTATTATGAATAATAAATAATTTTATAAAAAAATATAACTTATAATTAAGCTCGATTCAACTCGAAATTGACTCAAAATTGAAAGAATTAATTAGCTGGAATGAAATTTGACTTAAAATTAAAATTTTTAATTTTTAGTCGATCCCGGCTTGCACTAAATTGACTCGAAGCCACCCCTAGTTAAGATTTATGGAGGACTTGTATTCATTATATTAATTACGTATGCTACACTCTATTCATCAAAAATTACAAATTCACACTTTTTTTTAATAAAATCTTACGATATTCTAAATCCTAAGCTTTAAAATTAAAATTTAAAATTCAAAACACTATATAATCTATTTAAAATTTAATATAGTTAGATGAAAGCCTATATTATGAACTTATAAATCACGTAAAATGATAAAGATTCATAGAAATAAATTAATAAGTTATTTTATAATTTTTTTTAAAAAAAATATCATGTAAATAACTTTATCATGTATTGTATGTAATTATCCTTAAATAAAACCAAACAAATAATAAATAAATAGTTTGACAACATAATCATCTAATTAACATCATATTTAAGAAGAACTTGCATCAAAATCATATATTAGATAAAAATACTCCTTCAGATAAGCAAGTAATATAAATTATTATTTATTTCTTTGTTATATTTGCTTTTAAAAGTCCAAAATCAAAATAAAATTTTCTTTTATAATTAACTAATATTAGCATGCTGTAGGCTTAATTACTAATTACATTTTTGATGTATATTTTTGGTTTGACAAATAATTACATTCTTGTTTCATAATTTTCTCAAATTTTCTACTTGAATAAAAATTGATTCAAGTTTTTTGAGATGAATTGGATTCAATTTATAATCCGTTAGGCATACACATTTGCATATATATATATATTTGGAATTTTAAAAGAATTTTTAGTGTATACAAAAATATTATGAGATTATATTTAAGATATTAAGATTTTAAATAGGAGGGTAATATATAATATTTTATGAGTTGGACAAGATCTACGAAAATATAGAATTTGCTTCGAGCACAAACCAAACCTTGCATAGACCGAAAGGAACAGTGTCGTGATGTCAACAACGAAGAACAATGTTAAGGATGATCGAGCACATGTAATTACAACAATACATATAATTAAGGCTATTAATTTTGCTCGAAAATCAAAAATTGCTTGAAAATTGAATCGAATTTTGAATCAAATCGATCTTGATTCAATCTAAATGAGCCGACTAAAGAGCCGTTTTTCTGGCTCGAAAATTTTATCAATCCAATCTTGAGCCGGCATAGGATCAGATCAAGATGACTCGAAATCGGATCAATTAAAATATAAAAAATATGACATATATTTTTATATATAACTAGATGATGTATGTAATTTTTTTCAGCATTTACTGGAAGGCTTCATTAGATTTTCATTAGAAATTTTTCTATAATCATTTAAATCATATTTATTATAATTTATTTTTTGATTTTATCTTTAAATAATAGATCAAAACGAATAGCCATAGTTTAAGCTGATTGAATGAATAAACATATTTATACATAATATTTGGATAAAAATGTCAAAAATTAATCGAAAGTCGAATCGATTCTAGCTTGGATCGAGCTTGAATCGATAACAAATGAGCCAAACCCAGCTCGAATCGAGATCGGATCGAACTCTCCTCGTTCATTCTCTGGATTGGATCGAGATCGGATCGAAAACTTTCAATTCAATCTTAAGCCGAAGTCAAATCAGCCCGTGATCGAATTATTAACAACCCATGTTAATATCACATTCCTAGTAGAAGCCCAAAGAATTTCAAGCTTACAGTTGATGATTCTTGTGCTACTAAAATGTTTAACTTATAAAAATCATAGACCAATTTGATATTACCCTTAATCTAAGGAACATATAGCCAAATAATGTTGCTGAAATATTGAAGCTGAAGTAGCTACAATCACCACGAAAAAATTTTCTTTAATCACTGAAAATATGAAGCTTTAAGCCATGAATACTACATGCAATGTTGAAGAGCAAATTCTGTAGAATTTAATGCCCCAAACTGTCCACCATCTTCTTGATCGATGAGTATGATCCAATAGCACCACATAGTACTCCCACCATGACTATAAAGATGCAGCCCACAACCTGCAAATATTTCAATTTCAATCTCAAATACATTTTCTCAAAGAACAATTCAATAGAAGTACCAAGAATATGACTTCTTTAGAAAGTAGCAATGCTTATCATAAGCACAGAGCCAAGCAAAATTCTCCACTATATAATTTTACTCTCTGTGATATCAAGTTCTACAGAAACCCGACAAAGTTTTACACTCGACATTCGACAAAAACACACATTTGTGATGAACGTAGTGCAAAAAATAACACAGTTTTAGTTATAATACATTCAGCCAAACAGCTCTCGTTAACCAATTTTCCTCTTGATCAGAGCTCAAATTCGATTATCTAATGCAATCACTGAATAAAAGTAGCTACTTCTCTGTTGAGCCAAACAACTACCTCTCTAGAAAATTTTTGCTCTTGAATGAAACCGCAACTAATACCAATACAAAATACTAATGATGGAAACTATTATTATTGTGACTGGAACAGTTGAAATAACTTGTTCTACCTGAAGAAAAGTCACATGTTTCCTTTGAATGCTCAGGTAGCACAAGCACGGTAGAATGAGAGCCTGCAATGTTGAGAGACAAAGCAAAGAGGCCACATTATCTCTGGCATTCGTTAGTTTAAGTTCTTACAGATTATCAGACCATAATGAAGAACTCACCACTAACATTGTGAAGAAAGACCCCAGCAATGCCATGACAAAACCTACAAAACGTGCCTTCAGTTATTTTGCAGCAGCTGAGCAATATGATATAAAAGTGCATTTCATTAAAGCCAAAGCATGTTAAAGTAGAGCTTTTGTGATGTATAAAACACATTACTGAGGATTATCTGATTACGAGAAGGTTAAAATAACCATAAATTTCAACTCGGGAGGAGTTACAGGATGCAAAATATATTTCTGGAAAGCTCTCTACGTGCCTTGCGACTAGTAGGTTCCCTACTGAGAGTTGGTTTAAAGTTAAATAAGTTGAACTTTATACTAGCAAACAAGCATGACATCTCCATATTAAAATATGTAATTCTGTATGGATCAGTAGAAACAAGAACTACCATTGTATATTAAAACTTAGGGTAAGCAAGTGTGGATAAAATCATAAAACTAGCTCCACTTCTACTTAGAACTAGTTATGAGAATAGTATTCATATGGCTAATTACTTTTTATGAACCATAGGTGTGATTATGATGTACCATAACTATTAGAAATGCAAGTGAACCGTCAATTCTCACCAAAATATGGAACTAGAAGCGCCACAAATAGTGTGGAAATAACTAGAAGTGTCCGGATCAACACCGCAAAGAAAAGAGACTGTTTTGTTGAAGGCAAGAGCTCCTCAAGACTCAAAGCAACTGGAGTCATTGTCAAAGCATACTTTGTGAGCGGGTTGACCACCTATCAAGCAATAAAGTACATGAGTTTACCCAGAAAAGATCAGTTACAATCTTTATCATATGAACCTACAAAATCATGTTAAAATATAAAAAATCTTTGAATTGTAGCAAGATAATGTCAAAACTTTTTAGCGCATACCGTAGTACAAATCGCAATTTTTGAAGACATGTATTGATGAGGCATATTTAGCGTGAATTGTGACTTGATTGATTCTCCGAACATCAAAAATCCTGCAGAAGCTACTCCAGCATACAAAGTCGTACATAAAATGAAGCTGCCAAGGGAAACTATTGTTACAAACTTAGGAAATATCCTGATCATTTCATCTCACAGATGTTTATTGTAAACTTTATGGAGCCTTCAATGATTATTTATATTTAATGTTGTATATAAGGTTTATGTTCAATTTTCGAAGGTTATCAAAATAAAATTGGCATATACCTTTCTTTCTTTTTTGAATGTCGACCATTGCGTAAAATTTCATTGTCATCATGTGATTATGTACAAAAAGTCAAAATTGCAGTCCGAATTTCAAAAAAATTGTGTAAGATGGGCATTTCCCCATCCAACAAGACATTATCAAATGTGACAAAATCAACGACAAAGTTAGCAACTCTATTAGTATTTCTATACACACATGAAATTTTGTAAAACTTAAAGGAAAGCAAACTTTAGTCGTTCCTTATAGAACAAAATCGATAAATGGCCGTTGGCTTTTCTCAAAGAGATGTTAGCTATACTGTTCGACCTTTTGCTTCAGCAGCCCAAAAGGGATTGGGGTTTTAGATCAGAGCTTCTTCGCTACGGCATAGGAGAAGAGCACGTTGAAGTAGGTGTCTAGCCAAGCTGACTGAGAGGCACAGCTACAGCTGAAATCTGGAATTTCTAGTACTGGGTGCATTGTGTCCCTCCACTCTATTGAATTGACATATGAAGTAGTCATGACCCACATCTAACAAACGAAGTCCCTTAAGTTGTCCTCAACTCTAGTGGAGTTCATTGGACATAAATTGATATGACAGCCTTCTTCCGAGCATCCTTCAAACCAACATCGTGGCAAATTTTGCCTAAGCACTCATGTTTCAGCCTCATCAAGCAAAATGTCTCCATCAATAGTATGAGAGCTGGCATGGAGTTCAAAAGTGGAAAGATCCACATATTCCATCTTTCTCCATGTAGGATTCAGTCGTAAAGCAATAGAATGACCAGTAGCAGGTTTCATGTTTCAGGGAAAAGCAATATTCTAAGCATTTCGTAAAATAGTTGCCAAGCTAGCTATGGTAGTATGTTCATTGCTACAAAGGCCGCTAGATCTACCTTCAATGCATACAAAGGAAGCACTCAAAAATCATAATTTCCTCTAACAAAATGCTTAATTTTGGAAGAAACATTGACGATATACTCATAGTCATTGCATCAAACCTAGTCTAAGGGGGGCCGATTAGCCCACAGAGGCATTAGCTCCTCCCTTTACATACATCTCAGAGCCTTCCACTTCATTCAAAGCCTCCAATAGAACAGCCATCTCATGGCTTATATCACACAAAGTATCCCAAAAATAAAACTTTTTTCTTAGTGACATCTTCATTCGTTTAACATACCTGCAACTCATCTCGCTCCATAACTGTTGACACATGGAAGGCACCCACCTCCACAGCTACCCTTCCGTGCAATGGATTAGTATCCAAAAGCTTACCTAGCTCTCAAAGCTTTCTCATTTTCTAGAACTGCGACAACTTCCTTGCTTCCTTCTTCTGTTGGCAGAAGTAAGGGGCAAGGTGTTGCACCTTCACATATGAACTTCACGCCACTTAGTTGCTAGGGTTTTGTTTCAGTCCAACCTGTGAATTTGTTGCTGCAGATTGACCATGCCCTAACACGTCACAATTGGCATATGTATCCCTTTCTTTTGATATTCTATCCACAATAAGTACATCTCCTTCTTCCTTAACGATGTATCTTCTGCTTTTCCTTGTAATGGCTAAATAAACCAAGTGTGTTTGCAATTATCCTACCATAGATAGATGAGAATCTCATGCTATGCCCAATTTATTCATTCCTGAAACAATCAATTCTAGTCTCATTGTACATTCATCTCAACATTCTTATCTTCAAGAATTTTACTTTATATATATATCATGATTCTTTATTATGAAATATCAGATTCATGACCTATATTGAACAATAATGACGTTTATAAATTCTAATCTCATTGTACCAAATAGCCATTTCTCCATTTTAGCAATGCAGCTTTGATGTACTAGTGGTGACTGGTGAGTTTAGTAAATTTTGCCAAGAAAAGCTTTAAGAAAAACAAGTACGAGAATATGACCAGTTGTTTGCATACCAGACTATCAACACTTTCGAGAATTGAGCCTGTTCAGTCATGGATGAATAGATATTTGGGAAAACAGAATGTCCAGAATAACAGAAACTATACATCCCAAGTGCAACTGGAAGGTTTGCCAAGTCCAGCAGATTCCCCTTTTGGTGAAAGCCAACTCCATCCACCACACCATCCCAAAACAAGCACATCACCACCAGAATTGATGCAATCACACCTCCAGCTGAAACAATAAACTTGAAAAACTGAATAATTTCTCCATCAATAAACAAAAGATCGAAACAGTGTTCCAAATATCCAGAAAAATGACGTAACTACCTGAAAGAAACGAAAGCAAACTAAGATCTCTAAGCCAAACAGTGGGGAGTATTGCTATGGCTGCTGTAACAGCAAAGAGCTGGTGGGAGCTCAGATCAATGCCGATTAAATTCACATGAGTGTTTGGAAAAATCGATGATAGACTATCACTCACTAGAATAATGAATTCTACACAGCTAGCCTGCAACACAAGATGTTGCATTTTTAATAACCTTCACGATTAGTAAGATAGTAAAAGCAAAATAGGTGTTATTTCACTTACATAAAGCTCAAGGTACAAGACTATCTGCATCAAGAAATGCAAATATTAGTCTAGAATGCAGAAGTTGAAAAGAATTACTCCAATAGTAAAACACAAGAAGGGCTATACATTGAAATTATCTCTACCTTAAGGTGAAATTGAAAAAAATTACAATGAGGTTTTGATACTACAAAATGAAATCTTAACCAAATGTTGCTCTATATTTAACAATTTAGAACAAAATTTTACCACTCTACCTTGCAGCAACATATTAAAGACAACACATTATTCCATAATCATTTATACCGAGAAATTAAGAATTGGAGTGAAGAGAAATTATTGGGTCCAAATGGAGTACAACATCAGAAATTTGGAGACCATTCATGTGATGACCTATGCGTATTGCGAGACCCACACATGAGCGGAAGTAGAATGACGTTCAATGTTTCTTTACGTAGTAACTCATTTTTGCTACATAGAAGCCACAATTCCATGTAGGAGCATTTTTTGGCGATATGTGAGTATTTTGAAGTTGCATAAGGGAATTCTTTTATTACACAAACCCTTACATAACCAGAAAATGCTTTTATATAGCCACAAAATTCCCATAAATAACTATAATTTAATTAAATATCTATATCTCTTTCATTTTTTTGCATACCCTTAGCCACAAAATTTTATGTAAGGGCACATAAGGATGTAACCACAAAGTCCCCTTGCATTCAAAGCAGAAACACAACATACGGACACAATAATACGACAAGGCATGACATGTCTATATGATAATTTCCCAAATTACAAAACACAGACACAACAAGACAGGCCAAATAATGTAATAAATATCTATATGATGATGTAATTTTTACAATAATTTTTGTTAAGTATTATAGAAGCACTTAAAAAATAAAGACATAATGTGGGGATACGAAGACATGACATGGCATGTTGGGATGTAACAGAACTGTCCATGCATTCTTGCCCTTAAATAGCCATTACATAGCAATAATGGGCAGTTATGCAAAGAAAGGTAGGGAAAAGGAGTCATTCCGTTTTCGCTCATGTGCGGGGTTTATGCACATCATCGAAGAGTGAATGGGCTTCGAAATTTCCTATGTGGTACTCCGTATGTACTCAATAATTTCTCCAGAAAAGAACTCTTCATAGCTTCTCCATTCCTAGCTCATAAACATATTCAAGTTTCATATCTTTGAGACAACAAATCTGTATCAAATTCCAAGTAACACCCAATCAACAAAGCAAAACAGACTTCAATAAAAAGCCCTCCAGCTAAACATCAATCTCGAACTACCACAACAGGCGATTGGACTTACAGAGATAGTCAACCGGCCAGCTGCCCCGAACGCCGCTTGGCCGATGTCCGGATACGTCTGCAGCGCCGGCGAACTATCGAGGCATCTCTTCAATAGAATCCCAGTGTAGCAGGAAATGAAGCCCAGAAGGACGAGAAGAGTCAACCCTAGCCAACCCCCTTCCTTGACGGCGTATGGAGTTGTGAGTATTCCCACGCCGCAGAGAACATTAAGCCCTGAAAATACATGAAGATTAAGACATTTGGGTGAAGAGGGAAAACGGGTTTGCGGATTGAATTACCATTGACGATTGCTTGGGAGGTGGAACAGCGAGGAGGAGGAGGGAGGGCAGAAGGGTAGAAGAAGGAAGTGGGTTTGGAGTGGGCGGTGGCGATGGAAGAGGTGTAGGTTAGCGGCGGGGGAATGAGAGGCTTGTCGAGTTGGTGGTGGCGGTCGCCGGCTGTGGCGGCGCCGCCTCGGAAGAATGAGTTGCCGATTTGAAGAAGACTGGACCCGGCGAGGAAACCGACGCTCGGAGAGACGACGCTGCTAAATATGTCCATCGATTGCCTACAAATTGTTATTTACAGAAAAATTATGATTATTTGAAAATAAACTACCAACGGTCAAAAAATTATTTTTATTTTATTATTTTCTAAAAGATACCCTAAAAAAATTGAGGCACTTTGTAGATTCTGTGTTGATGGTAAACTTGAGCTTTTACATAAAATTATTAACCTTCTCACATAAATGATCAATAAGGCATCATCAAGGTTTTCTTGATCATAATTATCACATTTTTGATCATAATTATCACATTTTTGTTAGCAACAGTACAATCTATTGGAATTCGAGGTTTTTAAAAGAGAAATTTTTGGTATTTTAGAAATACTTTCAAGAAACCGACAATAAATTTCCGTAAATGTTTCAAATTTTTGAATCTCTATAAAATAAGGGCTAAATGGTCAAGATGATATTTACTCATTGTCAAGTATTGGTGATCCAATAAGAGTTCACACAAATATGGGCTCACCCGTTTGATTGACCTAATTATTTGAAGGGGAGGAGGGGAGATTAAGCTTGACTAACTTCGGTTCCACTTGAAAGTGAATGCTCGTCTAGCCGGCTCGTAAATTATTATTTTCAGAACTCAAAATTCATCGAATATAAATGTAATTTGAATGGTATAGATAATTATATTGTTATATAAATTGTGATAAAAAATAAATTATTATCTCCTCGAATTACAACAAACAAATGGACCTTAATGCCTCGTTTGGTTCAAGGCGAGATTTTTGCCCAACATAAATTTCAACTATAAAAATCAACTTTATTTTATATCTAATACAAATATGAATATTAGAATTAAAAGTATTTCATATTTTACACACTTGCTAATAGTAAAATAAATTTTTCTCGCATTAATCTTAAAAAATAAAATATTTTTTTTTTATGTTTAAAAAAAAAATTTGAACCAAATGAGGCATTAAGTCTCAATGGGAATTAATTAAATTTTCATAAAAGGCAAAAATCATTAGCATCCAAATTTGCACACATCTCGGGAGATTATATTTGAAGAAGCAAAAAACTTCAAATTGACAATGAATACACCAAACAAAATTTTTAATTAAAAAAAAAAATTTACATTGTCTTAATTATAAATATTTATGCAATTTACTATCACAAATATAATATCATATATATCATACTAAATTTTACAAAATTATATATTTTACAAGATATTTTTGAAAAAAAAATTATAAACTAATAATGTATTTTTATGAATTTTATTTCATTAAATATAATTCACAAGTTCATAATATAAATTTTTATTTTATTATATTAAATTTAAAGTAAATTTTATATGTAATTAATTTACAAAATAAATAGCATTTGGAGTATAATATTAGAACTTAATGTAAGTAATTTAGAATTTTAAGGCTCAAGATTTAAAGTATAATATGATTTTATAAAAAAAAAATTAAATTTATAATTTTGTAAGATTAATTTCAATATAATATATAAAATATTTTATTTTTGATAATAAAATACATAATTTTTCATATCTAAGATATTTTTCATAAAAATTTAATTTAGTATCTAAAAAAAAATTTCATAGATTATCTGTTTCTTAATGAATATTTTTTATGTGCCATGATAATGTTGGGCTACATCATGTTTTAAATATGAATTCAATAATTGTTGGGCATTCTATGCGGCCACAACGCACATAACTCTACCCAAATTAATCCCCATTTAAAATAATATTTAAATTATGTTTTTCATATTAATAGAAATAAAAACAAAAATAAAAAAAATGCACATCTTAATTTGTTATTTCTTTTAAGTTTTTATTTTTTTTATCTTTTAAAATTAAAGTAAATATGACAAGGAGATTATAATAAATTTCTACAACTTATATAGGCAGGACCTATTAGCTATCACTAAATGTAGTTGTAGAAAAATTATTTACGCATTTTTTGGTATCGTGCTACGTTAGATATAACCTATTGCACTTGTGACGCGCGCCAATTAGATGTTAAATGATGTGCTATTCTTATCTAATAATTTCTCATCATAATAACACATGAAAGCCACCTACCTTCTCGTAGAATATTAAGTGAATATCTATTATTTAAAGTAGTTAAATGTATGTATGCATATTCGAATTGTAGCCACTATGTATAGTTTAGCATGATTTTCGAGACGGACTAGATGGGTCCACCTATTTCGGTCCCAATAATGAAATGGATTGGTCCAAAGCAGTCTAACTTCCGATTTCGTACTTAGATTCAATATGGAACTAATCCGAAACGAGCAATTAGCATGTTATTCAGAAAAACAGGTCGTTTTAAAATTTTTATGGGATATTACACCCAGGTCTATATTTTTAAAATTATAACATCGGGGTCTTTGAGTTTTAATAAATATCAAACGATTCATTTTTAATTTTTTATTATTAATTTTTTTTAAAATTACCAAAATACCCCTTAGCCCCTCTCTCCTCCCGATGGCAGTGCGGCCGCCGGCGGGTCCTGCAGCCGCGCGGCGTGTGCGACCCTCTAGCGGCCATCACTCGTGCGCGGGGATCGAGAGGAGAGAGAGAGACAGGGAGGACCCGATGTTGTAATTTAAAAAAGTGGATTTGTGCGTTATTAAGCGTTAAACTCAAAGAACTGGGTGTAATTATCCCTTTTTTATTATTAAATGATGAATATCACACAAACTGCAAGACCAGTTTCAAATAAATTGCAGTCTATGTACAGTCGGTTCCATTTGTTTAAATGTTGTTTGGGGTTGCACGACTGTTTTCTTTTTGGTCGGACCCATAGGTTTTCGTGGTTCCTCGAGAAAAAAATTAGTTCGGTTTGCTCCCTCGAGTCTCAAGTAAAATTGATTAGTAGAAGCAGTTTTTCTAGACGCTACGTGCGATTAATTCTAGATCGAATTGGTCTATCAAATATTATCATCCGAAGCAAACGAGGAATTTTCTTTTTACAAAAAATTAATCTTTGAATCACACATGAAACTTAATTAGTTTACCTAGTCACCATAATAGTTAAAAGGGTAAATTACACTCAGGTCTCTGAGTTTAAAGCTTAATAATGCACAGATCCACGTTTAACATTGAGGTCCCTGAGTTTTGGTAAATTATCAGATGAGTCATTATATCCCTCCCCCTCTCTCTTTCTCAAGTTTTAAGAGAGGAAGAAGGGTATAATGGTAATTTAAAAAAATTTAATAATAAAAAAATTTAAAAAAATTCATTTGATAATTTATTAAAACTCAGGAACATCGATGTTATAATTTTAAAAATCTAGGCCTTATATTATTAAGCTTTAAATTCAAAAACTGAATATAATTTACCCTAGTTAGAAAAGTAATGGCAATTAAAGTTAATGAAGTGATAAAATTTGCAGTACATATATATATATATATATATATATATATATATATCAAGTAATATCCTAATTTTTTTATTTTCCCTACAAGGCATCTCAATAAATCACCCAGAGTTTGGTTAACAACCTCAATCTAATATTTGCAAGTGATATGCAAAGAAAAATGTAGCTTAATATCACGTAATTTTTAATGAATTTTCTAAAAATAAGAAATAAATTTAACATTTATATCAAAAATCATAGAAATTGACAAACTATGAAATTTAATGACACTCCTTAAAAATAACTTAGATAAATGAGATGCATTACTAGTCTTACTATATAAGGCACGAAATATGTCATTTTAAAAAAAATTATCAACAACTATAAAGATAGAATTACAACTTCTAACAATTTTGGGTAATTTTAAAACAAAATTCATATTTATATCAATTCATGGAGCACGAGATACTCATAAAAGTGTGTATTGGCTTCTGCTTTGCTTCTTCGATTTATAAATAAATAAAAAAAAAATATATATATATATAATTTTATTTTTATATAACATAATTTTTTATTATTACATTGTGATAATAGCATAATTTGAACATGAAACTCCTCATTTTCAAGCTACGTTAGGACTTTGATAACTCTACAGAAGAAAAAAATTATATTTTAGCACGTGTAATTATTAATATATATATATATATTTATTTATTTATTTAAAGCTCTATATTGAAATTAAGGGAGGAGGGGTAGGAGGAGGAAGAGGAAGTTACCGGTAGCTTTGAGGCCAGGAGGGCTGGTAGGAGCCTTGAGGCCCTCCATAGTTGGAGGACCTCGGGGAGTTATAGCGAGAGCTGGAGGGGGAAGAAGAAGAAGAAGAAGACGAAGAAGAAGAAGAAGAAGAAGAAGAAGAAGACGACGAGGATGAGTCCTCCGAGCCGGCATGCCGCCTTGCCTGCAGGTTGATCTCCTCATCGTCTGTCTCGAACTCGAACCCCCGGTCCTGCCCCAACTCTTCGTCCGTCTTCATCCCCTTCGAGCTGCTGCTCGCCATAGCCATCTCTGCCTATGCAACTTCTTAATTTCTTCTTTCTTCCACTTGCCGATAATTAGAAGAGAGAGAGAGAGAGAGAGAGAGAGAGAGAGAGAGAGAGAGAGAGGGAAGAGAGAAGAATTTATACCGGCTGCGATTTGGACGGCGGTGATTGCGCACTAGCAGACAGATGGCCGGCAGCTGGTGAGGAATTGACCATGGTCAACGATTGAAAGAAAGGCTCCGCGGGTCCCTCGTCTTCTTCTCTGTAAGAATCGAAGTCAAACTCTGAGTCTGGACTCTGAGTCCTGATCAGGATGGGCTGTCGAGAAAATATCCGGCCGGCCCGCGAAACCACATCAGCTATTCGCTTCCGCGTAGCGTCATGCCGTGTGGTGCCAGCAGATTTTATAATATACATTGCTCGATAGCAAAGCAAATGAAGTGAAAGACATAAAGATAATTTAGTTTATGTTATCGGATCATTTGAACTCACAACAGATCGTACAGTAGTTGGCCAACTGGTACGTCCACTTTGTTATCAAGTGGTGTCTATTAAGTCCACGAGAACCACACAACATGATATTCGTGAGCGAATAAATAGCTAATATAGTTATCTCGTTACACCAAATAATTTCTCATGTTCTTTGCATGAAATTTAAATTTATTTGCTTTTAGCTTAATTCTAATTTTGTTAGAATTTTTTATAACTCAAAATTATCTTGTTCAAAATAAAGTCGATTCAAATCAATTTGACTTCGTATTAGTAAATTTATAATTTTTTTAATATTAGATTATAAGAATATATATGATATATATATAATGTAATGAATGTGTATATAACAATTCATAAAATATATTGTTTTTGAGAAATTAAGTTATTTATTTATATGTGCATATTGAAATTTTAATAACATTATTATGCATAACAATATTGTTGAGATTGCAATCAAGTTATTTAAAACTTTTAAAAAACTGAAATGCTTTTAATCTCATATAGATATTTTTTTTCATCATAATACTATGTTTTTTTATTTTACGCTTGAATATCATAATTTTCTCGACTCACTTGAACATTGTGATAATAATGTAATTCGAATATGAAATACCCTTTTTTTTTTCACTGAACTAGAAAAATACCATTAATTAAGCTTTTAAAATGACTGATTTAGAATTTCAGCATTATTTCAACTTGAATGCTCATGGCTTCTCGCATCTCATTATTTCATATAATTTCAATTAATTTGCTTATTGAAATTGTTTTTTTAAGTAATCAAAATAAGGAAAATCATAGGAACATAAATAAACCTAAATTTAAAGTACTTTTTTTAATATTTAAAGTTATAAGGTATTTAAATGGAGGTACATCAGTTACAACTAAAGTTGGTACAAAATGATTATTTTAAGTGCATTTGATTTAGAGGCGTTTGGTTCAGTGTTATCTCAATATTAATATTATTTAGATATCATATTATCTAAATATCATTGTTATTCATCAATGAATATTTATTTAGTTCAATATTATGATATTAAAAAATATCAATGCTATCCAAATTTTTTTTGTTTAGTTGGAAGTTATTGACATTATAATAACAAATTGACGGTATTATCTTGAAATGCCACCCGATTTGAGATAACATCTAGATATGAGCATGTAATAATATTTTTGTAATTAATTATAATATTATTTAAAGATATTATTAAACCAAACAATTATTTTCTAAAGATAATATAATATAACATTGAGATAACACTAAACCAAATGCCCCCTTAATATTATCTTAATATTATATTATGTTATTTACAGAAAATATTTGCTTGATTTAATGATATCTATAAATAATTTTTTATGAAATTATATAATTATTATTTAAAAGATAACATTTAAATTATATAACATAATACCAAAATAATAATGAACCAGACGTCCCCTTATTTTGATCTACAAAATCGAACGCATTTTATCTAAATTTTTTTCTGCTCATAATTTATTTCTCATAGCTTCTTTCTAATAAATCTTATCAATTTTATTGTTAAATTATGATTTAGCTTTTTCTAAAATATTTTTTAAAAAAAAATTAAATTTTTTAAATGTTTACTTTGAGGATTAAACTTGACAAAATTTATTAAAAAACAACTTTTGAGCTAGAGAGATTTTAATGGCACAATTTTGATTTTGTGAACTTATGTTTCAAAAAAATTATCTCAAACTTAGATACTTAAATGAAAACCAAATCAATATTGTGAGAGCTCTATGTACATCTTCATAGGGTATATTAATTATAGATTGATGAGGTCTGAGGAGAGCTAAACATAAATCCAATCTTTTCAGTTAACTTGAATTCTTTGATAATATCAAGACTTTTTTTTAAAAATAATAATAAAATTCTCCGGGCTAAAAGCACAAAGGTCAAATTAACAACAAACATTGACGAAAAAAGTTTTGACTTCTTCGACATCCTACAAGTTTTTTAAAAAAATTTCTCATAAGCAACTGAACAGAAATAAGAAGTGCAAGCTAGATAAATCTAATTAAATGGAGTTAGAAAAGGATATCGAAAACGTGATCAACGATATGCATTGATTGATCTTGGAGCATGTTCGAGTAATGTTGGAAGAAGCCTCTGAATGACCTCCCAAGTGGGGGAAGCTCCCAAGTGTTTGAAGTTGGAGTAAGCCAAGTCTAGACGAAGTGCCAACATCATCAGGAAGTCTGACAGTGAGAGATACGAGTAGGCGTCGAGTTTTAGAGACGGTATCATGGTTCTAGAAAGGAAGAAGTCACCAAGTTTTTATAAGGAGTCTCCCAAGAAGCCAGTGGGATGGTGGAACTTCGTTAGGCGATCAGTCGAAGCATCCGAAGAGATCATCTTTTGATCCACCATCCTATCCTTCGAGTTCTCCACAATCCTATCAATCAACAGTGGTCTCTTCAGCAGCCCTGAAGAGATTGACCCTTGGGATGTAATTGAGCATAAGATTTTATGATTCTGAAATGAAAATTTTGTCTCACAACATAAACATTCTCAAATGTGAAACTTTGCTCGGTCATTGCATTTGTTGGCTGATCCCAGCTCAATATACTTCGGATGCCTTTTCTCGAATTTGGGAAGATAACAATATCCTTGAAGGCCTTCAGATGACGCAGAGCTGTGAGAATCAGATCGACCATTCTCCTTTCCTTTGAATGTAAATTTGAATGCCGAAACCTTGTGGAGATCATAGATATCTTTGGAGATAACATGACAGTGAACGACTGGCTGTGCTTGTAATTTCTGAAACCATAATGGACTGTTGTTTGTCGATGCTAAAGTAAAACTACCGAGTCGGCATGAAAGTGAAAAATCTGTGGTGTCTGTATATCTTGAAAGAGAAAGAAGTTAAGCCATGCCATCTTCAGAGAAATAGAAGAAATATATAAAGGTGAGAGAGTTAGAGGAGGGAGCCATTTTCCAAAGAAAAGGGAAAGGCACTGTTTTCATAACATAATTATTGCAGCCTTCAAAGGCAAGACTTCAGGTAACCAAAGCAAAGTGGCCATCATCCTACACTTGTTGCCTAAAGGAATATTATCAGCTAAAACGTTGCTGGGTGGATGTGCTGATCTTAGGGAAAATCATAACATATCAAGAGACCATTTTATTATAAGATGTTTCTGTCTTCTTACTTGCAGTAAGTATAAGGTAGCACAATATGTAGTTTAAGTCAAGTTGATATTGGAGCTTGACAACTCGATGCCAGGAGGGCTAGACCGCTCTGCTTAGCAGGAATGAGGAACCTTTGCTGAAGGGGGAATGGTACTTGTGCCAAGCAATGAGGTGAAGGACCTTTATAGAGGAGGGCATTGGGGGGGACGAGTACAATGAGGGCTTTGATGGAGGTGGCATCCATTGTTTAGCCAGTTGACGAATGGTTCGGTGAAAAGAAAGAAAGAAAATGGATGGAGTTGTTGTTGCCACTCTGGTAATAGGAAAGACTCGGAGGACCTCAAGAAACCTTCTTAGAGGCTCAGCGTGCATGGATGAAGCTTTTGTTAGTTGTCAATGACCTTGGCTTGGCTGAATGACTTCTTCCTACACACATTACTAAAATAATAACTAACTTATATCACATCCTTCACATATCCCAATATAATAACTAACTTTATATCACACCCCTCACATATTCTAATATAATAACTAATTTTATTTCACATCATTTACAACTTTTAATAAAAAAATATCTTTATCCAAGTTTAATTTTAACCTTATTAAATTTAATCTTACAAACAAACAGGCTCTTAAACATGTACTCTTAACTGTCAAACTTAATAGAATATATTAAAAAGACTTGCATGGAAAAAGTTTTGGACAAAAGAACCTAGATTATATATTTTTATTTTTGTGGGCCTTTTTGGAGTTAGTGGTCAACCTCAAGGACCCAGATGGAATTACCCCTAAATTTTAATTTGTGACATACGTGAAAAGAAGATGGCTCGTCATTTACAAGTAAATTAAGAAAACATGTTGGGAAACTAAGCTTGCTGGCAAAATTCAATCTACACAGCTTAAAACAATGATCTGAAAGAGTTCTAGGACTTATGGACAATCCTAAAACCCTTTTTTGGGCTATATTTTGCAACTGAAAAGTGGCATCATAGATCAAAATAGAAGCAAAGGGTAGAGAAAATAAAGACCTTTCTCAAGATTTCTGCAGCAGATAAGCTACAATTTTGCAACTGAAAAGTGGCATCATAGATCAAAATAGAAGCAAAGGTAGAGAAAATAAAAGACCTTTCTCAAGATTTCTGCAGCAGATAAGCTACATTTTGCAACTGAAAAGTGGCATCATAGATCAAAATAGAAGCAAAGGGTAGAGAAAATAAAGACCTTTCTCAAGATTTCTGCAGCAGATAAGCTACATTTTGCAACTGAAAAGTGGCATCATAGATCAAAATAGAAGCAAAGGGTAGAGAAAATAAAGACCTTTCTCAAGATTTCTGCAGCAGATAAGCTACATTTTGCAACTGAAAAGTGGCATCATAGATCAAAATAGAAGCAAAGGGTAGAGAAAATAAAGACCTTTCTCAAGATTTCTGCAGCAGATAAGCTACATTTTGCAATGAAATCAATCTAAGCAACCATCATACCAAGCATTCCCTTGATAATTAGAGATGGGGAAATCCGATCACTAAAAAAAAAATAACTCCTATACTACCTGAATAGTGAATAGCTTCCCAAAGCAGATAAGGTAATTTTCCCCAATATCAGTTGATTATCTATTCATACTGAGTCAACGATAATCTGTTTCCCTGTAAAATTCAGATTCCATAGCTTTGAATTCGGCTCAAGTTTTTCCAACAAGAACTTTCCATAAATCACTTTGCCACCAGAACAAACGTCTGGAAAAGATCTATCAGTCAGTTCTACGATCAAACCACAAAATCAAAATTTTGCGGCTAACATTTGTTCCAAAATGCTACCTTAGCCGATAATAAAAAAAAGCTATCTTTAGCCGCTAATCTAGATCCGGTTCTGTAAATCCAGAACCAATGTAAGATCCGTGAAAGCAAGCAACTAAGCGATTTGGGGAATTCAGCAACAAGAACGCAAGAACTTTAGATGGGCCAGAAACTGAAAACGAAATGCCGAAATCCCCATACCTTCAAAGAAGGCCCTCTCTGAGAAGAGATTGTTTTGCAGGACATCAGTCCAATCTCTCGCGGGGATTACCACCAAAAATATCTCGCGTAAAAAGTGATTTACCACAGAGCCTTCTGAAAAGAACAAATCGAGAAGAAGAACGAGATCGAGCGGAGAAACTCGCCGGCCGATCTGAGCCGGACCGCCCTTTGCGGCCTCAGGCCGATTCCCCCGTCCCCCCGGCAACCGGCTGATCCGGTTTTCGGTTCCTGAACCGGTCCAAACCCTAGACTGACCGGTCGAGGTCCGACGAAAAAACCCAATTTTCGCCAGTGACTCATACCATTATGTGGAGCAGCCGACGCGGTCTGCTGCGGGTCGATCAAAGCGGTCCAATTTCCAGAAAAGAAAACCGAACCCTAACGAGTTGCCGGTTTAGTCGGTGAGCCAGACCCAGCTCTCTTTCTTCTATAAATACCAAACCGAACCGCTCAATTCTCCCGATCTGGGGATGCGAGAGGAAAGCGGCCGGAGGAGAGCCAGCGGTCGCCCTCGCCCATGCTCGCCTCGTGAGTAGAGAAAACCCGGGTGAGTTTCCATCCCACGATTTGACCTTCCCTTCTCTACTCTACCCTATGCTTCCTCGTACAGGGTACATCTCCACGAGCCACCCCGATATCGCCACGTAGGCATAGGGCTTCTTCCTCTTCTGCAGTTAATTCCGTTGGTTGTATTGGTAACTCTGCCGTTATGGCGTCGGCAACGGAGATTGTTTTACCGATCGGTAATCAGAAGCACGATCCCGCATGGAAGCACTGTCTGATGATCCGCTCCGCCGGGAGGACGAAACTGAAATGCATGTATTGCATGAAGCTCTTCCTCGGCGGCGGCATCCACCGGATCAAGGAGCACCTCGCCCGGCATAAGGGCAACGCCTCCTGCTGCCCTAAGGTCCCGCTGGAGGTCCAGCAGGCCATGCAACAGAGCCTCGACGGCGCTTCGGTTAGGAAAAAGCGCAAGATTAAGCTTACGGACGATGTTCGCAAACTGAACCCTTCTGAGGTTGTCTCTGCGGCCGGTGATATCGACCCCACTGGCAGTGCTTCACTTCAGATCATCCCGTTGAACGATATGCTGGATTTCACCGCCGTTCAGATAGAAGCCAAGGAGGAAGACGCAACCACAGCAACTGCCTCTGTTCCATCTAAGACTACCGAGAGGGGAAGGAAGCGACGAACAAAGAGTTCTCTTCAAAATTCACTGGGTTCTCCCCCTTTTTCAGAAAATGATGGGTCTTTGGTTAATAGGATCAATTCGGCCCATGTTGTGGATAAGGAGCAAGTTTATATGGCAATTGGACGGTTTTTTTACGAGGCAGGTGTGCCTCTGGATGCTGCAAATTCTGTCTTTTTCCAACCCATGGTGGAGGCGGTTGCAGCAGCTGGACCAGGGCTAGAGCTCCCTTGTTATCATGACTTCCGTGGCTGCATCTTGAAGAGGTCTGTTGAAGAGGTCAACTTCACCCTTGAGCACTGCAGAGGGACTTGGAGTCATACTGGGTGCTCGATCTTGGCCGATGAGTGGACAACGGCGGAGAAGACTTTCATAAACATCATGGTATATTGCCCTGAAGGGACTCTGTTTTTGAGGTGCGTAGATGCCACGGATATAGTCACTTCTTCTGATACTTTGTATGAACTTTGGAAGCATGAGGTGGAAGAGATTGGACCCAGCAATGTGGTACAGGTTATTACCAACAACTCTGACGTTCATGCCATGGCTGGGAAAAGATTGAATGAGACCTTCCCCACTCTATTCTGGAGCCCATGTGCTTCGCAGTGCATTGATGATATGCTGGAAGATTTCTCAAAAATGGATTCGGTGATTGACATAATAGAGAGTGCAAAATCCATTACTGGATTTATCTATTGCTATGCTCCAGTGCTAAATATATTGAAGAAGTACACCAATGGGAAGGAGTTGTTGCTTCCTATCCAAAGCCATGCTGCCATGAATTTTGTTGCCTTGAAGAGCTTGGCTTGTTTGCAAGATGAGTTGAGAACGCTCGTCACTTCTGAAGAGTGGATAGAATCACCATACTCTAAGAAGCCTGATGGGGTTGCGGTGGCTAATCTTGTTGTAAGCTTACCATTTTGGAATTCTTGTGCTGTGATTGTACGAATAACAGAACCACTTGTGAGATTGCTCAAATTAGTTGAGAGCAATAAGAGGCCAGCAATGGGCTATATTTATATGGGTTTATATCAGGCCAAGGAAATCATTAAAAGGGAATTCATGAAGAAGAGTGATTACCTGCCGTACTGGGAGGTTATTGATTGGAGATGGGCTAGACAGCTTCCTCGTCCGCTTCATGCTGCAGGTTTCTTCTTAAACCCTCAACTATTTTACTCTACACAGAGAGAAATCTCCAATGAGATTTCTTCAGGAATGCTGGATTGTATAGAGAGATTGGTGCCTGAGCCAAAAATTCAAGATAAAATCCAGAAAGAGCTCAACTCATACAGAATTGCTGATCGGGATTTTTCTAGGAAGATAGCTGTCAGGGCTAGACATACTTTGCTTCCTGGTGAGAAAATCAGAATGTTTATTTCGCTTTAATCTATATTTGGAATTTTTTTTTGATTGTGACTTCTGGCAAATCTATGCTTTCTGGATTCATTTTTTAATACAGCTGAATGGTGGTCTACATATGGTGGGAGTTGCCCGAACCTGACTCGTTTGGCTATTCGAATTCTTAGTCAAACCTGCAGCTCAAGGGGACCTGATCGAAATAATGTACCCTTCGAACAACTTCATTATGAAAAAATCAATTTTTCAGAGCGGCAAAGACTCACTGACCTTGTATATGTTCGCTATAATCTTCGATTGCAGCAAAGGTAAGAAAAATAATTGTCCCTGGAACTTCTCATGACGCATTCTATGATGTCTGGATCATCCTAATTAGATTCTCAAAATTAACAGAAAAGTTTCAAGGAGCAAGTGCTTTGATCCCATATCAGTTGATAACCAAGATGTGGTTGATGATTGGGTTCTGGGGCACCGCATGCTGTTCTCACCGGATACCGACTGTAATTGGCTGGTACTCAATCAGCCAGTGCCTACTGAACTTTCATTTGATGATGATGCTGAAGCCTTCATTGCGGGTAGGATGTTCTTTTGAGAATTATAATGTGGTTGGCAAACCTTTTATCGTTAGAACTAAATGGCTTGCCTGAATGTGTGACCCCGTAGGGCTTGATGATGATTTGATTCGTGGTGCTGGCCGAGGCTTAGAGGAGGATGATGAGATAAAAGAAGAGGAAGATAACCGTGATACTACTACCATCTTTGCTTGATTTTTCTTACAAAGCGTGAAATATTTGCATCCCTTCAATCAAAAGGTGCTTCGTTAAAATCTCTAGTCATTTTCCTGGGGACTTGGTTGAAGCAAATGGAAAGGTATTTGTAAATTTGTAGATGAGTTTAGTTTTAACTAAATGTTATTGACTATCGTCAAATTATTTAGCAGTGTAGTTTTAATCTTCTAAATTTGTCTTCTCTCTTTTTCTCCCTTACTCTAATGATATGAGGTCTTGTTTAATTCTTCATAAAGATGATATTTGGATTCAGAATGGGCATTTTTCCTGATGAGACTAAGTCCTTTGTACATTTTTTTTGCTTTTGTTACTTTGTGCATGCTTCATTGATGCTTTGGTTAGCTAAGAACACCGTAAAGCTGTAGTGCTTATCTACACTCTTTCTTACAAAGCTTCTATGGTCTTTCTCATATGCTGTAGCAGCCTTTTTTTACTTTTCTACTGGATATGTTCTCTTTTTCTTCATTGAGCTCTAATGTATTTCACTTTCTTGCATTCCATTATTATTGTCATCTAGTCTAGTCTTAAATTAAACTCATCTTAGGAAATTTTTTTTTATTGTTCAATGAAGTTCATAGAAATAGCGGTGTTTCTCTTAGGCCAGTGTGGAAGAAACTTGTCTGGTACAATTGATCTTAGGTTCGAAATCACATCACTTGCAAATTACTGAATAGAGTGAGAGAAATTATATTATTTTTGGTAATAATGTTACCCAAAAGGCTATAGATTCTAAAAAACAAAGACGCCTATAGAAGGATTGATTTTATGTTTTTCAATTTTGATAATTAGTAGGTAGGTTACATACTCTCCGTGACACTAAACGCAATCTGCATTAACATATTCACGTTAATAATCCGAAACTAATCAGTTCGTTGGAGTTAATAATGTCTTTTCGAATGAAACTCAATCAAATATAGATGATAAGCCTCTTTCTATTCTCTCTTTAGAAATCATGTTAATAATCCCACCTGATTCCCAATCTTTTGTTGACTTAAGATCTTTTTCTTCTTTTGGAAACCTCTAAGGTATAAGGATAAAGCAAAGGAGGAGAATGTGGTGAGAGGAAGATAAGATGAAATGGGGCACTTCTCTTCGGTTTAGAAAAACTCGACTCTTTGGCTCCATGGTATTTTTCTTTAGATTTCTACTTAGAGATTACAAAAGTTTTCCTTCACTCCTATTTTACATCCATTGGATGGCAATTCAGTAGTTAATTATTGAATTGCATTAAGAATTGCTCGTGTGGTTCATGGTCGAGTTGCTCAAAATTTTCATGTAATATATCAAATTGTTAATTCACTGTTATTTTAAAAAAATTCAGAAAAATAACTATCACCCAAAAATACTGGCCTACTCTGGTTCATAGTTGAAACATTAATTTATTATTATTATTTTTACAAATTCAGGAAAATAACAAAAATGGCATCAGATGGTTATAAATAATAATTTTATTATTTTTATTAATTTATTATTACCATAAATAATAAATAATCGTAGAAATAGATTTATTCTTTTTTTTTACATAAAAATATATTTATTTTTGATAATTTAATTTAATTTGCTATGCAATCTTGTTTTAGTAGGTGCATAAATTAATGGGCCAGCTCCAGTTTATCCGAAGGTAAATCAATTTTTATTCAAATTAAAATTAGGTGCATAAATTAATGCAGTATTAAAATTCTGGTCTTGATCAATTAAATTTATTTTTTAAAGTAGACTCTTAATTTAATTTCACATATCAAAAATGAACATTCAATTTCACACTAGTCAAAAATGAACATGCGATTTCTCACACAAAAGTTTTTTCAACGTTATCCCTGCACAGGAAGAGAGGTGGGAGGAGGATATTTTTGTTATTTTTAATTTAAAAATTTAATTTAATTATAAATTTATTTAAAAAATAAAAAATATCAAGAAAAAAATCTTAATTGAAATATTAATATTAACTAAAAAGCCTCATTAAAAATTTTGAAAATCATAAATTTTATTTAACATTATCTTAAATTTTAAAGACCTAAATGATATTTATTTAAATTAAAAGTAATATTATATAGTAAAATATAAAAAAAATTAAAATTATAATATCAATTGAAAATACTTAATTTAATTTTTAATACTGTTAAATGACAACTTAATGGGATACATTAAAAAAAAACTTATGTAAAAAATAATAATAATAAAAAAAGCCAATATATTTTATATCCCTCTACTTTAAAAAATTAATAAGTTGAGGCTATTTCTGATTTTTCAGACTATGGTATTAAGTTAAACTTCCTGGCTATTAGTACGAGCGAAAAAATTATTGCATCCAGATGGAGCACCATCCAAACGCCCAATCAAAGGCTGCCACGTGTACTCAAACATAATTGTATTGCACACATGACTGTCTTTAATTGACATCCGAATGATGTTCCATCCAAACACAATAATTTCTCCGCTCATTGTGAACTCTACATTAATCGGTAGACATTTTAAAAAAGTTAATTTTGCCAGTTAAATAAATGATTAGATAAACTTTTTCTTAAGAAAAAAAATTTTCAGCTTAAAAATACAAATCAATAAAGTGCCCGTAAAAACAAAAAAATTTCTGTTGAAGAAATATCAACACATAGTTCAAAAATGAACTTTAATTTCATCTTTAATTCACTAAATAATTTAATAAATAAATATTAAATATAATTTTAAGGTGATGTAACAATGCACATTTTTAATATATTTACGGTTTACAAAACTTGCATGGATACGGGATATCAAAATTAAAAATTATTCATTGAATACCAAATTTTTTTAAAATTTTGATTGAAATTTCAGCGGTAATTTTTTTTTTTTTTTAATACAAATTTAGCTGTAATGTTAGAAAAGACTAATCAACACCCCTCTACTTGAACACTGAAGATTATACTGTGAATGAACTGAAATTAAATGAATAATCACAAATTTGCAATTAAAGTTTTAATTCCTAAATTAAGTTCAAGTTGATATTTGAATTTATTCTCTCTTCTACACTATAACATTCACATGTCAAATTCTCATCTTTAAATACTTTCTCCATTTCTCCTAATATAATCAGCATCAAGCTCAGTAATGGCCAAATAATCAAGAGTACTTGCAGGGTCATAAATTGAAAGTTTGAATCCAAAACCAAACCCAACAATATAAAAACCTGAACCGGAATACAATCCGACAGCCGGTTAACTGAATCTTCGATTTGAATAACCGAAACTTTCAATATTTAACCCATCATAATTAATCTTTTCATGATATATCGCTCTTCAAAGTTTAATAATACTATGCAACATGTAATTCATCTAATAGGACATAAAGCTCTAACAAATATTCCACAATATAAAATTTTTTATTGACTTTCCGCTAGTGCACATCAGAAGAAGCTAACAAACTAGAGAACAAAAAGGTAGACAAGAGGAGAAAAATAAATACAAGATTTATAGGGAGCACTAACAATACCCTAAACTATCACTTTTATAGGGAGACAATTAAGTGTCAGCTATAACCAACAACAACAACAACCAAGCCTTAATCCCACTAGGTGGGGTCGGCTACATGAATCCTTTGTTTCCATTGCGCTCTATCAGTTACCAAATTCTTATCTAACTTTAAGTAACTAAGATCACTCCTTATAGTTTCTTGCCATGTCTTCTTTGGTCTCCCTCTTCCTCTTTGTACATGTGCAAAATACAGTAACTCAATTTTTCTAACTGGAGCTTCAATTGGCCTGCGATTTAGATGTCCAAACCATCGAAGCCGACTTTCTCTAAGTTTATCCTTAATTGGTGCAACACCAACTTTCTTTCGGATATACTCATTTCTCATTCTATCCTTTCGTGTATATCCACACATCCACCTTAACATCCTCATTTCTGCAACATTTATTTTATTTGTATGTTTCTTCTTTGCAGGCCAGCATTCAGCACCATATATCATCGCTGGTCTTACTACAGTTTTATAAAATTTACCCTTAATTTTGGATGGGATTTTTCTATCGCATAACACTCCAGAAGCATTTCTCCACTTTACCCAGCCTGCTTGAATCCTGCTAATAACGTCATTATCTATTTCGCCATCATTTTGTATAATTGATCCAAGGTATCTAAAGCGCTCACTCTTCTTGATAATTTGATCACCAATTGTCACATCTCCAATATAAGTATTTCTTTCTTGACTAAATGTGCACTACAAGGATTCATGTCATGAGTGATTCGACAAGTTTTACGCTGGCTGTCGACTACCTAACGCAACCCTCCGCATTTCTCATCCGGGACTTGGGACCCGGCAACGGCGCGTTTGTCAGCTATAACCAAACTATCTGTAAATTTCCAAAAATATTCCTACACAAACAATTACCCCTTTTGCATATCCCTACAATTATGCATAACCTTATCATTTGTTTACAATATCATCAAACCAAATAATCAATGCTTTCACTAACATGACATAACTTCATATAAAAATGAACTAAACACTTACTAAATTGCATGATATAACATCATAATAACAATAAACCAATTAAAGCAATATCAAATCCAAAACAAAATGAAAACAAAATATTCATGCTCATTACCGGTCACTAATGCAATGTTGAATTAGAATCAGAAGCATCATGGAGATTAGTTGCAAAGTAGCGTCTCTCTCGTTGCATTTCCAGTCGTTGGGTTCACCCTGTTAAAATTTGAGATCACATTGATTCAGTTCAAGATAGAGCTAAGACAGACACACTCTTGACCAAAAAGAAAAAAATTTACCCATCAGCAACTTTGCAAAGGTATTCTCGTTGATCTTCTCTTAGAGGCACATCAGTGAAATCTGATAATGCAGACATACAACTAAATGATTTCAGTATTTGAATGCTCTAGGTGAAATCTGATATCACTTCCTCATTAATATTTAGAAATATAAGCAGTATTGTTTGATTTGTTTCAAAGATTGAAACATCATATATATCAAGATTACAAGCAAAAAATAAAAAATTTTAAGGGTAAATTGCACAATGGTCTATAAGGTAATTGTTTCAACTATTATTTAATATAGGGTAAATCACTAAAAAGTCCCTAGGGTTATACCCTAATTAGAAATAGTTCCCCCAAAAATATTTGTTTAGGAACTTTTTTTTTGCACTGTTTTAACACTCGTTCAATAATTTTCACCGTTTTAACATTTGAGGTCCATCTGACATTTTTTGTTTCATTTTTGACTGCTTGGCACATCAAAAGTTTGAAAAGGTGATCATTGGCTAATTTTGATACCTAATACTCTTGCCCTTTTGTACAACTGCCACCCTCACAATTCATGCACACCCCATGCACCCCTTGCCACCTTACATTGCCACCCTCCGGGAGTACACTGCAGACAACCTTGTCAAAGTATATAATTGTCAACCTCACTGGAGTATATCACACATGAACTTCTCTGGTTATTCTTGAAGCCTTATCTCTATGGAATCTAACTTTTTGCCGACATTTTCATTTGCGAAACTCTATATTATTGTCAATGTTGAGTTCATAAAACCAAAATGAGTTCTAGCTTAAACACTCTACTGAAGAATGAGGAACCATTACAAAACCACTGAAGTTTAAGGATAAAATGTGTGAATGTTGAAAGAAAAGTGTTTTGAAGGATTTACAACAACAACCAAGCCTTTATCCCACTAGGTGGATTCACAACAACAACAACAACCAAGCCTTAATCCCACTAGGTGGGGTCGGCTACATGAATCCTTTATTTCCATTGCACCCTATCAGTTACCAAATTCTTATCTAAGTCTAAGTAATTAAGATCACTCCTTATAGTTTCTTGCTATGTCTTCTTTGGTCTCCCTCTTCCTCTTTGTACATGGGCAAAATCCAATAACTCAATTTTTCTAATTGGAACTTTAATCGGCCTACGATTTAGATGTCCAAACCATCTAAGCCGATTTTCTCTAAGTTTATCCTCAATTGGTGCAACACTAACTTTCTTTCGGATATACTCATTTCTCATTCTATCCTTTCGTGTATATCCACACATCCACCATAACATCCTCATTTCTGCAACATTTATTTTATTTGGATGTTTCCTCTTTGCAGGCCAGCATTCTGCACCATATATCATCGCTGCTCTTACTACAGTTTTATAAAATTTACCCTTGATTCTAGATGAGATTTTTCTATCGCACAACACACCAGAAGCATTTCTCCATTTTACCCATTCTGCTTGAATCCTGCTAATAACGTCATTATCTATTTCGCCATCATTTTGTATAATTGATCCAAGATATCTAAAGCGCTCACTCTTCTTGACAATTTGATCACCAATTGTCACATCTCCAATAT
>KZ451911.1:3391743-3465566 GCA_002786265.1 Apostasia shenzhenica | reverse complement strand
TTTATCATAAGCTTTTTCCAAATCAATAAAAACCAAATGTAAGTTTTCCTTTCTCTCCTTAAATTTCTCCATTAAACTTCTTAATAAATGAATGGCTTCTATAGTAGATCTACCTGGCATAAAACCAAACTGATTCTCTGATACCTTAGTATTATGGCGTAACCATAATAAGTATTATTTCCTTATTTATCTCTGCAAAACCATATCCACCATGGATCTTGATATTCAACAATGCAAGAAAAAATTATGTATCTTCTCTTGATTGAAATGTGAACAAAGGCATTAAATCCATTATGTGTCTTCTCTAGCATCAATCAATTGGATCACTCATTGTTAGTATATTCAAATGAACTACTATATTCATAAGACTTTTTTTTAGTAAAATAAAATGAATCAGATAACATCTAATTCAATTCGGATACTTGAATACAGAATGAAATTGAATATAAAGATGCTGAACAGAATGGCTACAGAATGGTAAATCAGATGCAAAATAAATTCAATTACTATAAAACTGAAATCAATCCTGAATAAAATGAAATAAAGATAAAATCAGATGCTGGATAAATGAAATCAGACTAATGAATAAAATGAAGCATACTGAAATCCCTACACTAACGTAAGATGAATGAATGATGCAATAACTATAGCATGGATGCTTGAAAGTACTGAAACGTCACTCAAAAGATGCTTGAATGCACTATAAACATACGCTTGAATATAATCAGGCGATGCAACCTATACGAATTCTGTACAGCAGACTAAAATCAACATCACTCAAATAAATTCAAGCAAACTATAAAGCATAATATATGCACTAACTCTAAATTCAACTAAAGAAGATTAACAAAATAATTAACTATAAATCAGACTAAAATCAATTCAACAGACCATACCAAACTCATAGCAACCAAAATTATAAACTGAAGCACTAGGTATTACAAAATTTACCAATTGAAGCACTAAGTATAAAGTAGACTGAACTGACTATCAAGTGGACTAAAAACTATCAAGTGAACTTTATAAACAAAACTTTAATATTAAATCAAAAAAGGTAACAGACCACAACAAACACTACCGTTGGTTGTTGTTACCCTAGTGATTACTAGAGTATATCTATCCAAAAAAGTGATAAATATAGAATCTAACTAAAACAAAAAATAATGCAGTTAGCACAATCAGCTAAAGTAATAGATCACAGCTCTATCGTGTTGCAGAGCCAATCTTGATTTGTTTGCTTCATTGTATTGGGTGAATGTTTGCAAAATATTTCTTGATACTGGATGCTGTAGTATGCTCTCTGGGTGAGATTTTTGCTGGTAGTGACATCTTCCTTGATTACTACTGGATATTCTCTGATGGGCCATGATTGAGATTGGACTGCTCCTTGATGTAATTTTCCTTAGCATTTTCTACAAACAAAAGTTAGTGCAAGATATCTACAGCTTAAGACTTCTTACATAAGGCAGTGAAGCAAATAAAGCGTACTGACTTGTCAGGCTTGTTGTTGCTCCCAACAGATCCTCCCTGACATGCCCTCTTGTCATGACCAATCCTTCCAAACGTGCTGCAGATAACGGTGTTTGACCTTCTAGTCTTTCCTTTACCAATTGGATTCTGATAAAACTCCCTTCTTCTCGGCCTTTTAGGTTTTCATACCCTACATTTCAAAACTGGATACTGAACACTACTGTCAATAGAGTCTGGCACATTCCTGATACCCAGTAACAATTGGATCCTACCTACATAAGTTTCTCTACATGCTGCAATCAAAAATAAAAACAGGACCCTGGATCCTCTCTGGCATGTGAAATGCATATCAAAGCATTTCTACATGGAATCCCACTTACATACCAAAAGCTTCATTCACAGCCCTGCTTTCACGTTTAAGTATTACACTGAAAGTAATTCCTCAGTCAACAACCTGATATTCATCATTGTAAGCTGGGATCACACACGTCCACTGACTTGCCTTGTGGTTTCTAACATCCTTTTCATAGTTACAGGAGTAACCATTTCACTGTTGGTTCCAGGTAGGTCCCTCATATGACTAAAGCGGGCAATCAACTTAAGTCTCAAGTTTACTAGCAATGCCAATATTGGCATGCAATTCACCTAAAATCCAGCTATTGAATGACTCCGCCAGATCATAGTGAGAGCCAAACTTCACATCAGTGTCAAAACAATACCCAGCCTAAAATCTTTTGTTTCAAATGGGATGCATAAGCCACTCATGTGCACGAGGTCTTGCATACTTCAAAAGATTCAGTGCCTTAAGAAATTTACCTCTGTATAAGCCTTCGGAAAGCCTCAGAAGTACTTCAACAACTCTAGGCCGGTAAAGGCTTTTGTGAAAATACCAAATAAGTCCATACAACAGTACCTTAAATATGAACCAGGGAACTTCTCATAAATACCTCCTCTAAGTAAGAAAAACAAAATGAGATTCATACCTTATGCTTGTCATGCATGAATATGATTGATTCGTCGCAACTGTCAAAAGCTGCCTTTAAGTATTTCTAGGAGCCACCACAAATTGGTCCATTCTCTACACCAGCAGCAGCTAATGCCATACAAAAAAATTGCTGTTTGCATCTATACCAACTGCTGCTACAAGAGTGCCACCATGGGTCCTTTAAGGTGACAGCCATATAGACTTATCGAAGGTTTACAACCATGCAAAAACCCACACCCTATCCAATCAAAACAGTAAAAGAATTTGTCAAACCTTCTCAATTCATAACAAGGGTCAACCTCATAGGAAATCCACAATAAACTACCCACTGGATTCTCTAAAATTATGTCACTTTTTTTGTTTGGAAAGGACTGAATCCATGTCCAATAGCTCATGCCCAAAACAATATCTGAAGTCACACTAGCATTTCATCCAATTCAGGAACAGATTACTAGCCTTCAGAATTAGTATAACCCTCATCTAATTCTTTTGGATCACTTTCCATAACATAATCTTCACCATCAACAGAGGAATCAGAGTCCACTAAGTTATCCTCCACCAGCTTCAGCTTCTTCTTGTACATGTAAAAGAATATTTTCTGTGGTCTACCTTTCAGATCTTCCTATGGTTCTTTTTTCACTCTCCAGTCCAGGCTCTTGTACAAGTGGTTCTATAGACACTTCTAATAGCTTTTTAAAAAGATCTAGCGTGAGTTCTCCGTCATCTTCACCTACTATTTCATTGAATTCAACCAATAGGTATATGTGCTTAGAAAACATACTAAGAACAACATAATTCTGTATTATAGACAATAGGATGGTGGGAGTTCTGCCGTAAACAGAAATATCTGTAACAGCACGCACATTTTGATTGTGTTTCTAAGCAACAAGTAAAAAGTCATCTTCAAAATTGTAGTGTTGTGAGGAAATTAATACATATATATATAATGAAATAACAAATGCCAAAATCATACGTTAAACACTATAAATGTTTTTGAAGTTCGAATGATCTTTTACATGTCATAATCCTAATAGAATGAATTTACCTAATTTGTAAAATGAATTTTAAAGAACATACACATCATTTTCCAGTTTTTATAATCAAACATACTTAAATCTAACTTTCAAAAAATGTAGTTAAATCTTACTTGCACTCAATCGTGTTCACGTTAGTGATCTCGGTTCATTAAACAAAAGAAATTACATTTTCCTAGTAATTGTTTCAATTTGATTAACCAACGATTTTGACAAGAGGCTAATAACCTTTTGCACAAAAGAAAAAGGGATAGAACCCGAGTGATTGCAAGAAGCCCATTAAACTCTTTCTCTCTCTCTCTCTCTCTCTCTCTCTACATTCGCTTAAAGTTAAGACCGATCTGAGTTGGACCTCGAGAAACCCTCTCTTTAATTGTACTCAAGATTGGACTGATTTAAGCGGAATCATGTGCGTATTTCTTGTTATATTGTAAAAGGGATAATGAAAAGAACTTTTAGCCTCAAGTTTTGTGATTTTCTCTTCCTATTTGTCATGAGTCAAAGCCCTTCTTTTCCCGTATTAGAACGATTACTCTCACAGGAGACAATCTCCCAAAGAGGGATTAATGAGAAATAGGAAGGGTAGAGAAGAAAATGAGAAACTTAAATGGTAAATTTAAAATTTAACATAAGGATCTATATGGAATGATTGAGCCACCTCCGTGACATGTGAAATTTCATTGAATATTTATATATCTAGTACCCGGAAAAACATGTGACATTTTTCTTTAGAAAGATTCATATGGTTATAATAATCAAAATCATAGTTGTATTCAAAAGAAAAACATAGTAAAAAATATGAATCCTCAGCATACCTGCACCTTTGATGATTGATCCCCTAAACGATGTATTACCAGTAGTAAGGGCACCTTCCAAATTTGCATTACTAAGATTTGCCTACATGAGGACATATCTTTTTATTACAAGAAGTCAATTTTTTCTATTACACTCAAAACATAGAAGATTTGTTATATAGATTACACAAGTTTCAGTTGAACATGTGCCATTCTTATGTTTTTGAGAAAAATTTACTTAATCTTTTTTGAATGGATTTGCACATAAACTTAAATAGTATAAATTGACCAAAACATAAACACTTTTTATATAGGTTGTAAAGCATTTGGTGTTCCTTATTGTTTCGATGACCTTATATTAACAAGACAGGAAATAATTGTATGTCATGATTGATTCGACAAGTTTTACGCTGGCTGTCGACTACCTAACGCAACCCTCCGCATTTCTCATCCGGGACTTGGGACCCGGCAACGGCGCGTTTCAGGAAATAATTGTATGTACACTATAAAAATATCGTAGAGAAAATATGGGAAGGGAGTAAATATATTGACAAAAATAACTAATACAAAATTACTTTTGCAATATTTGCCAATGATAAATCTGCACCTCGGAGATCTGCATCGGAGAGGTCAGCACCTAATATAGGAATATCAAAAATGAAATAGTTCAATAGTTTAGCTAGAAAATATCATAAATCAAAATGTGATATTCATTTAAAGCTAGAAAAAATAAAATCACCAAAATTGCCCCATTTCTAAAATTAATAGTATGGGATCAGCACCTTCATATATTTAATAGCAAAATTACTGATAGCTTTGACCAACAAATGAGCATACCCAACTTTTCAAAATTAACTAACAATAGATAAAAGCCATTAGAGTTTAAAAACAAGAGGAAAATAGATAATGGAGATCCATATGTTAGTCCTCATGTTTTCTTAGTTACATATTTTAGGAGCAATATGAATTAAATTTGGAACATGACAAGATTTATTTATCTTTTATTTCTGCGTTAACAAATTCCTATTTTATGTTTTATTGTTTAAGCACGCAAGTTATTCTATTTATAAGTTTCATTTGATGTATGGGCTAAAAACGTTACATTAGTAGCTCTATTCCCAACCTCCACTCTTTCTCCATTTCTCTCCCCCTTCTCTCCCCCCTTTCTCCCTCCCTTTTCCATTTTGTTTGATTTTTCCCTACCTCCCTCCCCTCCCCTTGTCCCTCATCTTCTCTACTCCCATTTCACCCTTCCTATTCAATTATAGAGATTCGCCCATTCATCCCCACCTATTCAAATTTAATTATTTTATGAGCAGAACGATGGGTATAAACAATTCAAATTTGAAATGACAGAGGATTCATGCTTTTCTAATTCTATTATAGACTGTTCTATTTAGAATATTATTATTAGGCAATTACGTTACTTTGTTATATTTATTTCTTTTGATGTAAAGTCTCATTGTCCCTCCACATCACCTCGCTCAACCCAACTAAAGCACCACAAACTTCAATAAATCCAACTCTGCCTTACTTCTCATCAGTATAGCACCAATCGGTAATTCATAGCCATTGGTGCTGGGGACACCACGATCGACCATCGATTTATTCCTGACAGGGTTTATCATCGACAGCCGAGATCTAGCCATATTGCTTCAATCTAGACTGACTGATGGCCGGACAGATTTAGAAAGATAGATGCTGCAGAATACTGACTTGGTGAATTGAAAATCTCCACATTTATTCTGATTGATGAGAGATTCTATTTTAAGATAATTTTATTTCCTACACTTATTCTGTATTAGTTATTTTTATTTTTGTAATTGTTAGTTTAGGCATAGTGTCTACTATTTCTCCGTTTGTGTGAGAAAATTATTGCATTATGTATTTTTTATTGAATTAGTTTATATGAAAATTTATATAAATGTCTCATTGTTATCTTTATTTTCTCAATGTTAGAGTGAACTGTATTTGTCTCCTCCCTTGGGATTATTTAATTTTGAAATAAATCGATATCCCAAATGGAGAAGGGCTTGGGTTTTGGGTGAAAATCTCTAAATTTCACCTCTTCCTCAAGCTTATCTCCATCGAGTCGATTCCGTTCACTCCTTTACGATTCCCCCTCACATTCACTCCATTTGTCTACGTCTGCTCCTTGGAACCATGCTTCTCTGTTACTTCATCTGTAAGCTCCATTCAGAGTCAGTCGACGGTCTCGCATCTCACGCCTGAGTCCTCTTTTCCTTGCTAACCATGTGACATCGAGCGCTTCTGACTGATAGCAATGACCCGAATGGCTAACACCTACTCGAGTCAAGCAAAGCATTACCTATGCGTCACGGCGCCCGCACCAGTTGCACCCCATGCCACTCCCCAACAATACTCGCTCTTACCTATATCACTGACTTGAGCCACACAACACAGCATTGAGCCGATCGTGCCTCGCATCGTTGCCGATCCACAACCTGCATCTACCCGAGCCTCGCGCACTACGTCGACAAACCATTCTGTGTGAGCCCGTGCCATCCGAGTGGCCAATAGCCCCTAATTTGGAGAAATTGCATTATGGTTCTTAATTTTCTTGACTCAAGTATTAATTTCAACAAACCTCTAATCTAGTTAAATTGAATATTCTAGATTTTTCTGCTAGCTTAAGATTTGCTCGAATTTGTTTCAACCGTACGACCAGTCATTATTGAATGTAATTTAATTACTGTTGATTAAATATTATGAAAACTTGTAACCATATTACTATGTTTCTGATTTATCAAAAACCGAATTAGGCCTAATCTGAGTTGATAATTTTTCAATTACATTCGATCCAATTTATTTAAAAATTTAAAATTTTTTTTTGCGAGTTTAATTAATTTCTTATTTTTCACAAAATTTAATTCTAAGCTTTCTACATTAATTTGTGATTAATTTGCTATAAAAAATTGTTGATCTTTGAATTTGCATTATTATCCACTAGTCTTGCATTAAATTTGGTATCAAAGCTTTAAATCGGTTAGGGCATATTTGCATATACATTAATTAGATCATATTTATTTATTTTATTGTATGTGTACCCATTCTAATTTTGAATATTTTATTTCTGACTCCAAACAATCTGGTAGTATGGATCCCAAGCTCCAACGATAGTTAGCTGAAATTATGGCTAGGGACCGTATGGATGATAGTATAGTTCAACTTGAGGATCAAAATCAACCTAGGCAAAATTATGAACTTAGGAGAATTGAGCATAACCCTATGAGTTATTAAGCTCGAAAAATACATGAGCCAAAAGAAAATAACTAGCGTGACATGAAAATAAAATCTCCCACTTTTGACGATTGACTGGAACCAAACGTTTATTTAGACTAGAAAGCTGATATGAACCATCAGTATGAATGGTACATGTCAGAAAATTGAAAGGTAGATTTGCAAAGATGAAACTCACTATGCAAACTAGGCTCTACATAAATAATATTGAGCAAATTTTACAACACAGTTGACAAGAATCTATTAGATTGTGGGATGAGTTAGAGAGAAGTGCATCCTCATTTAATGACAGAGATTGACTTGAAGAAATGAGGTTGTCGCTGATACATAACGAAATTCGATGAATTTCTTATGCGATGTGATGTTCACAAGAAATCAAATCACATTTCTAGAGTTTGATTTGGACTTGGGAAAGATATACAGTGCGAAATTATTGTAAGACAAATCTCAACCCTTGAGTAAGCTTATCAAGTTACCTAAGATCTCGAGAAATATCAAACGTTGATAGTACTTTGTAAAGTTGATCCGTGTTCAACAACTACAAAATCCACACCTACTGGAACAAAGCCAGCTGATGGCTCACCAGCCACCAGCTGATGGTGGGAGTTTTACTCGTAGTGGTGGTAATTATTTCATATGTTGTTTCATGTGTTAAGAAATTGGTCACATAGCATCTGAATGTCCTACAAGGACCATAATCATAGAGCGAAATAATTCTCAAGCCTATGATAATGACCCACCCACTTATGTTGTCAATGTAACGCTTACTGACAAATTTAAAGATCTCGGAGATAAAACTTTAGGGAACGCTGGATTTACTTATCAACTCAAGTCTCATAATAATTCTAGAATTGGGGTTGTCAGGTGCCCCATGATTTAGCCCAAAGAGAGTGGTAATTAGCACAGAACTTTCATCTTTTACACCTACATAAAAATTAACGAAAATATGAGTAAGATTATGATTGATAGTAAGAGTTGTGTGAATGTGATAGCTACAACTACTGTTGCTAATGTTAGTCTAACTCCGAAGAGTCATCCCAATTAATACAAGGTGTCCTGGATTAATACCTCTTCCTTAGAGGTAACACAATGATATCAGGTCCTGATTCAATTCAATTCATATCAAGACAAATTTAGAGAAGTTGAATTCAAGGCATGCAAAATGGATCAAATTCCTGCAAATGTACACTTTTGTACTTAAACATAAGGCAGGACTTGAAAACAACGTCGCGAACACTTTGAGCCGTCGAGTCTCACTCCTATCTGCTATAAGTGTCGAGATCATGAGATTTGATAAACTCATTGAATCTTATGAGGATTGCCCTAACTTTGATCTACACTATTATAAAAGATAATCAATTTAGGGAGTTCGCTGACTTCTTAAATCAAGATGACTATTTTTTGGTGATCATAGATTATGCCTACTGCAAACATCCATTAAAACACTTCTTCATTTGGGAATTACACGCGGGTGAATTAGCCGGCCACTTTGACCGAAATAAAAAGATTAAGGCTGTAGAAAGCCAATTTTATTGGCCAAGCCACAAGAAAGATGTCGCATGCATAGTTGACTAGTGTCGAACATGTGCTGTTTCGAAACAACAAAAGCAGAATACTGGACTCTATATGCTTTTACCTGTGCTGGATCGTCCTTAACAATATCTTAGTATAAATTGTGTTCTAAGATTACCTAAAACTACTGATAAGAATGATTCCATCTACTAGCACGCCATTCTGCATTAGCTCGTGCCATCCGAGTGGTCGATCACCTGTTTTAGCCCTAATTTGGAGAAATTACATAGCAATTCTTAATTGTTTAGCTTAGGTACAAGGTTTCGTTTGGTTCGAGGATTAAATTTTAGACAAGAGAAAAAATAATTTAACTTATAGATTTAATGAGAAAGAAATTTAGTTTAATATTAAGAAGTGTGTAAAATGTGAAATAAAGTTAATTCTAATATTCATATTTGTGTTGGATTTGAAATAAATTTGATTTTTATAATTGAAATTTGTGTTGAATTGGAAAAAAAACCCGAACCAAATGAGCCCTTAATCTAGTTAAATCAAATACTCTAGATTTTTCTGTTAGCTTCAGATTTGCTCAAATTTGTTTCACTTGTGCGACCTATAATTATTGAGTATAATTTAATTACTGTTGGTTAAATATTATGAAAACTTATAATCTAGTTACTCTATTCTTACTTATTGAAAACTAAATTGAACCTTAATCTGAGTTAGTAATTTTTCAATTATCTTCGATTTAACTTATTTAAAATTTAAAAAAAATAGTTTTTTTGAGTTTAATTAATTTCTTATTTTTCACAAAATTTAATTCTAAATTTCTACATTAATTTGCGATTAAGTTGCTATACAAAATTGCTGATTTCTGAATTTGCATTATTATCCATTAGTCCTGCATCAATTGGATACACCAACATTATCATCCACTCCACCACTAATGATCTTCCTCCATCCTAATCATCAGATCCTAAATGAAGATCTCGCCAAGTGATATTTGCGGACCAACTTGATGAAGTCAAGTTTTGATGCAAAGCATCTTTAGTATCGAGTCCACTATCGACAATGAGCATGATTTGTGCGAGGATTTCACCGACATCCCCAAGCAATCGCCTTATTTATGATATATTTTTTTATTTCATTTTTTCATTTTATTTAGCATATTATGTATCTTAGTAGGAAGAGAGATGGGCGAGAGACATATCATGTATTTTGGCTTTTATTTGGAGATATCTTGAACTTCATCTTTGGGAGAAAAAATTAATATTTTTGGTATTTTAGAAAGTTATTGGACCTATTTGGAGTAAAAGCCAAATAACCCTCTAGATCTCAACTTTCTCATAATCTTCGCCATTAAATCATCTTAAAGAGATCTAATGGACAAGTATAAAAATGACATTAAGGGCACCCTTAGAATTTCGATAAAAGGCAGTTACCACATCTTCCTGCTATAAAAAGCCACAAAGAGAGAAAGGTGTATGTTATTGCTATTACTCTTGCAATTGAGAGACTTTTTTCCTGTAAGGAATAAAGCTACTATAAGGAGCTCACAAAGAGAACACTTTAAGTGATTCATCTCCGGAGACAAAGAAGTTAGGTGGTGCAAACAACTGATCATCCAAAAGGAGCTTATTCTTCTGCAGTCTTCATATTGGCCAAAAAGGAAAACAAGAAAGGCCAATTCTGTTCCAATCATCTTGAATCTTTTGATTCTAGGTGAGAAACTAACCCATGTTTTATACTCAACTATTATCTAGTGTGTGGAAACTGTGAGAGTATTCTCACATTAATATTCTGTAAGATGTAGTCCACTGTAATTTTTTTCTGAGTTATACAAGACCCTAGTTGAAGGAATTTCATCGACATTTAATGAAATAAAAAAAATTTCAAACTTTGTTCTTCGACAAGTGTGCTTCGAAAAGAATACATTTAATGTTTTGTCTTTTTGAGGTTTCCACTGCATCACCATCATCTCTCTCCTCTCCCTTCTGTTTCTTTAGAGGGAGAGGAAAGGCTAAGGTAGGGATGGTTAATAAAAGAAGATAGAGGGAGAAAGGTAACAACTTAGTTAATCATGTAAAGTTATTGTCCTCTTTGGCTCAAGCTATACTGGACCTCACAGATGTGTTCCTCAAACTGCACATCTACATGTTAGCTATGGCCCATCACGTTCAAGCCCAAAGACTTCTCCCTTTCTTTCAAATGCGGAAGAAATCTGACCTGTTAAATCAGCATCAAAGAAGCTTGCACCCACTAACTTTGCTCCTCTGAAATTGGCCTGCCTTAAGATCGACTGCCCAAAACAAATCATAGTTCAAGAACAATTCAAGAGAAGTTAAATCATTAAAGTAATTTCAACCGAGATTAAAGAATCCTACGGTTTTGAAGTCTTGCTTTACGAGACTCTTGCTGCTGAAATCCTTGCCAGTGAGGTCCTGTCCCCTCGTCACCTCCGCTCCGTACGGTCCTCCCCCCTTTGCCAGCACATATTCCATTGCTCAAAACAAATCAAAAAGCTATCGGAGTATAGAACAATAACGAAACCTAGGGTTTATCGGCGCACCTTGAAGGCCAGGGCTGGATCGACCAGGCAAAGCGAAGCAGTGAGCACAGCAAGAGCTCCCGCCCGGACAAAGCTTTGTCCGACCGCCGGCGGCAGGACAATGCTGGGAACCGGTGACGAGAAGTTCCCGAAGACTGGACGGAAACTAGAGGAAGAAAAGCAGAACAGGTACGATCTCCAGCTCCGACGAAGGCTAGCAGAGGAGCGGGAGAAGGGTTTTTGGGCGAAGGAGGTCGAAGCAACGGAAAGTGCAATCGTCGCCATTGTCTTCAAGTCCTTATCCGCTGTGGCACATATAAATAGTACACTACTTGGCTGTAGAGTTGTTTTTAAATCAAAAAGAAAAATATATATTATATAAATTTGATGACAAAATTTTATTTTAATGTAAGTAAAATGGTTTTTCTATTAAAAATATGTTAAATTTGAAATAGATTATTTCTTAAAAAAATTAAAAATTTATTTGAGTCCATTTGAGTTTCATATCAAACAAGAGTTTATTGATCCTTATTGAAGCTACAAAACACATTGATTTTGAATTTTGATCGTATCTAATTTTAATCAAATGTATCATGATTAAATGATTGATTTATTGAATTTTAGAATATATATATATATATATACATTTTTATTAAAGTCAATGAAAATATCATGTTTTTAGTTATAAAATATTTTTTCAATAACTCATGCATTAGCTACATATTATTCTTATAATATGAATTTCATAATTCATTTTGCAACATACCAAAATATCGTGCAGCTATTCATTCTTGCAGAATCCAAATTTAAGGTGCAAAAATAGAATTTATTCATTTTTGAAAAATTTGAGGAGTATTTTTCAAACCAAATGGCATTACAGTCTATTATAGATGCTCAAAAGGAGTAGAAAATGCAGTTAACTCTTTAGATATATTATCTTGTATTTTAATTTGCCAAAAACCTGATTTAACGTCAAATTTACTGAACCATTTAGCTTTGCTAATATTTTTAAGAATATTTTCAGTGCTAGGGATATAAAATCTATCAAATTTTAAATTATCATTTAATCGTTTATAATTTATGACTAATCTAGCTTTGCCTCTTTTTTCTTCAGCATGATTTCGAACCATAAATGCAGGTGAAGAATGAGGTCCAGTTGCATTTTGTATAAGTCCTAATTTTTTTAATTCTGCTAATTGTTTATTGAATTCTTCAATATCTAAAGCAGAATAGACTAATGATTTTAATCTAATAATTTTATTTTTATCTAAAGAGGTTAACGTACAATAACGTGGACTTCTATCAAACAATAGTAATGGGTTATCAGAAAAGACTTCTTGTAAAGATTCTAAATATTTATTTTTAAAATTTTCTGTTATAGATAAAATTACTGGTTTAAAGTTCATTCTTATTAATTTTAAATAATTAAATATTCGAGAAATTTTTATTTGCACTTGTTGTATAGTGAATAGATAATATGTAGTACTGATAGTTAAGGGTAGATATTGATTTAAGACAACCATTCCTATAATCATATCACAGAAAATATCTTTACAAATATATATATGTGGGAAAAATAATTTTACATAATTTTCTTCGGCTTGTTTTAATAAGATTATATTTTTAACATATTTTAATATTTCCATTGTACTATTTATACCTACAAAAGAAACTTTTTCTTCAAGTTTTTCTGCAAATTCATCTACCCAAAGTTGTTCATTGATTATACTTCTAGTTGCACCTATATCTAGAATAGCATATAAATGAAATGATTTATATCTTGGAAAATCTATTTTTATACATATTTTATTTAAATAATTGTTTATTTCATGTAGATTCATATTCAAATTCGAGTTTTGTAATTGGATATATTATTAAATCAAATAATTTATAATTTTTTCGTATTCTTATTACAGTATTTTGCTCATTGTTTCTTATTACAGCTTTTATTTCTCCTGTATAGTCAGATCTAATTATACCTTCAGTTATTGTCATATCATTATTAAATAACCAGTCATTTTTTCCTTTTATTAGACCATAAAAGTCATTTGTAATTCTGATTTTTATACCAGTTCTTACTTTGGTAGATATGTTTGGTTGAATAAGAATATCTTCATATGAGTAAAATTCATATCCTATGGTTATTTCTTTTGGATATTTTGCATCATGCTCTAATTTATAAAATGCTATTATATTATTGGTGTTGGTTAAAATATTTATGGCATGTAGAGTACATTCATTTACTCGTTTAATATTTATTATAAAAGGTCTGTTTGTTTGTAAGGTTAAATTTAAGAAGGTTAAAATTAAATTTGAATAGAGATATATTTTATTAAAAATTGTGAATGATGTGAAATAAAGTTAGTTATTATGTTAAGATATGTGAGAGATGTAATATAAAGTTAGTTATTATATTAGGATATGTGAGGGATATGATATAAGTTAGTTATTATTTTAGTAATATGTGTATGATGTGAAATAAAGTTAATTTTTAATATTAAATTTTATATGTGATGTGATATGCCAGGTTAAAATTAAACCAGGTTAATTCTAAACTTAAAAACAAACAGGGTTTGTCTTGGATTTTTAAATGTATAGTTTCATAATTTACATTAAATGGATAATATTTTTTAAGTATATCTTGACCAATTAACATATCAAAAGTATTTCTATCATCATTATAGATTATATCAAAATCTAAATTATAGAGATTATTAAATATATCTATAACAATTAGTTTGCTAATATTGGCTTTATATTTTAATTCTTGAAGGGTTTTATCAAATGTGTAATATCTTTTCTTTTCTGCAATTGACATATTATTTTCTATTAATTTTGATTTTATATGTGTTAGTGAAGCACCGGTATCTATAAGGGCATTGACAGTAATGATTTTATCTTGAAAACTAACTAATACTTGTATAATACTTAGATCTAATTTAGATGTGTTGATACTTGATGAGTTATTTGAATTAGGATCAAAATCGTCTTGATCTAAATCTTTAATTTGTAATCTTTTTGATATATTTTTATTATCTAAATGTTTATTATAGCCTATTGATAATCTTTTTTCTTTGACATATAGTTTTTTAGTAGGAGGTTTTGTAATTGGCTGATGTTTTTTAATTTCTTCAATATTTAATGTCCATTCAGAAGGTAATTAAATGTCTTTATTTGTTAATTGTTTTGAATATATTATTTCTGAATATTGATTATGCAAATCATCTAATCTTATGTCAGATGGAATGGATTTTATTTCTATATTATTAGTTTCAGAAAAATGTCTTAGTAATCTCCAATTAAGAAATATTTTAAAATTTAACACTTGGTATAATAGAATAGATTGTATAATTCCCATTAGAGATTGTTCAGTAGTTATTAATCTATTGTCTGATATTATTAAGGTTATAGGAGAATCTAATCCAGCTCTAAAATTAGCTTTTATAGTTATTTGTATACATCCTAAATGTAAATATTTAATTCTTTCAGCACTTTTAACTTTAGTTAGTATTTCATTTATTTTATTTTTTGTTATAATCTGTAATTTGGTTATAGTCGTTGGTTCTTCAGAGCTATCTGTTGTTCCTTCAAAATATTCTATAAAATGAACTATTCTCTTTGTTAATTGTAACTTAAATTTTTCTTTATATATATCTTTTCCTTTAGTATTATTATTTAATTTAATTATTTTTTGATATAAATTATTACCAAATATAAATTGTTCGTTATACATTTCAGAGGATGCACCACTTTCTTCATGTAACATAAATATGTAATGTAGGTCATTCTCAATTGAGCTATCGTATTCAGAGTCTGTGATTGACTCTTCAGAACTACTATTAATATTTAGATTATCAATATCTTCTATAGATGAAATTTCATAATCTATATCCGATAGACTATCTAATTGAGCTTTTGAGATAATTTCATAATATTCGGTTATTAATTGAAATTGTTCTTCTTCAATAATTTTAATATCTTTTTTGCAATTATTAGCATAGTGACCCGATTCACCACACTTAAAACACTTACAATTTTTCTTAGAAGAGGTTGGTTTTCGTTTAAAATATCTATTTTTGTGTTTAATCTTTTGGGGTTTAGATCTTAACTGGAATCATTTAACAAATGGTCGGTGTTTATAATGAGGCAAATATTTGTGTTTATGAGATCGCTGTTTGAATTTGAAATGCTTAGAGCGCTTGGGTTCACCACGCTTGCTGCGTTCGGGAAGGATGTCAAATTTATAGGTAGGTAAGACGTTGATACAACACTGTTTATGTTTGGCCTTAAATTTATATCTAGAAAATGATTTGCGAAGTTTTTGTTCTCGACAATATTCGATAAAGAGATTCATGGCACATTTAACTCGAAGTGCTAACGTATCAAATTTTAGGTAGACAATATCGTCGGTTAATACTTTATTAATAAATGTGGTATATTCACGTTTGCATTTTTCATCCCATAGAGTAGGTAATTTATTAAAATATATTTGGGCCCAATGATCATATTGGGACACCGGAAGTTTTCAAATATATTCCATATATTTTTGGGAGAATTCCTCAATAAAATATATATTGCCTATTTGCATTCTAGATAGGATGATTTCTATTCTTTCTATATCTTCTATATTATCTAACGAGCCGCCTGCAAAGAATTCTAATAAGAATTTTCCTAATAAGACTATAGCATCATCCTTATTTTGTTCTTCTTTAATTTTTTGAAATTGTGGCATATTTTCTAAAGCTTTTAGTACCATAGCGGCAGAGCCAGTGAATTTAGATGTAATCATTTCTAACAATTGCTGAGTAGACATATAAGCATAAATATTTTTTAATCCTCTTACAAGTTGAATCCATTGGGTAATATATTATTTTCTTTCTAATATTGAAATTTTATCAATATTAAATAAATATGTATCTTGTTTTTGTTGTGGTTTATTTTGAAAAAAATCTTTTTCATTTGTGTAGATATCATCAAATGGATCTTCTTCTTTCGGTTGAAAATGTTGATCAGTATATTCATTGAAATGTTGTGCATGTGAATTATGATGTGGTTCACCATGTACGCGTTTTCTTGTACTTGGTTCTCCTACCTCCATAAAGATTTCATTTAATTTTTGTGATGAGTTGGTTTCTGATTCATTATCAGAATATATTTCATAGTCAGGAGTATAATTATATAACTAAAATAATTCTTTTTTATCGTGATAGATTTGTTGTATTGCTTGAAGTTTATCTGAGATTGGATTTTTCATATATTCCTTCATTTTTTCTTCTAGAATTAGTTTATTTATTAAAAATAATTCATATTGTTCTTCAAAATCATCATTTTCTAGGATATTTATATATTCCAATTTATCTTGAATAGTAGATAATTGTTTATGTAATGGTACATTCATCCAATGAAAATATCTTTTAGTATTATCGATATTATTATCGTTTATATTATGAGATTTATGTGATAATTTTGCTGTTAGAATTTTTATTTCTTCTTTTATTTCTATTAGATTCATTTGATTTTGTAAAATAATATTTTCGTTTGTTTGGTTCTGAATTGAAATATTTTTATATAGTTCATTTATCATTTCAATTAACAATTTAAAATTAGTATTTAAATTTGTACCGCTGAGTTCATTTAAATATTTATTTTTTATTTTTATTATACTAGATGGTCCTAGATTTGTTTTATCCATAAGACTTTTGTTGAGATCAGACATTAATGTTTTTGGATTTTTAGTGTTTTCTTTTACTCAAGCTATATCTCCCGACCTAAAGATTATAAGCATCTCTATGATTCATAGTCTAGTAACAAGGTAATGCTTGGTACCTAAGACCGGTATTCTTACCCCACCTTATTCAGGATTGTCCGAAACGTATTAGTCCGTAAACGGCATACATAGCCAAAGTTGGACATACAAGGACATGATTACGGAAGAATGTATGGGTTTTAGCAAAACCGTTGAACGATGGATCTAAAGTATGAACCTAAGGTTTGTCGATCAGAAAAAAATAGCCAGAATAAAAGAAAACCAAAAGTTTAAGCAGACATAGTAAGCAAATAGAATATATTTATGTAAGCTTTGTAAACATAGTAAGCAATAACTCATGCATTAGCTACGTATTATTCTTATAATATGAATTTTATAATTCATTTTGCAACATACCAAAATATCGTGCAGCTATTCATTCTTGCAGAATCCAAATTCTAGTACAATATAGTAAAATTAATCGTGCAAACTCATTTATGTAGCTACCATTCTCCTATAAGATTATATGTAGGTATTGTTGGGAAGACATCTTTACAAACCCTCCACAGGAACGACTGTATCATAGACTATATTGAGACTTTCTAGCATCATGCATCGAGTATTAGCCTCTCCTCACAAAATTGTTTTGCGTAAGAAGTAGTGATTAGGATTTTTATTGACCTTAATTTGGCCCAAATACACGTCTTTTTTTTGGTTATTTAGCATGCGAATGGATAATATTTTATAATTCAGTTTATCACCAACTAGCTAGCTTCTAGCTTCTATCCATATCCCACTCCAAATCACCAATAATCTCAACAATGAAAAAAGGAAACTCAATCATATGAATGTTGAGATAAGTTAGCCAATCAAATAAAATGGATGGCAGATAGCTGTGGGTATTTTGTTAATTAATGAAATAGATATTCTATCTTGCACTAACCATATAATATCATCATAAATACTTCTCCCAAAGGAGATCAATTTTCAAGCCCATGAGTCATCCCTTTTTGTTTCAAATGGATTACTCCATAAGTTATATTTAGTCTTTAGAGTCCTGCCATATGCCATAACATCACTCATGAATATCATGCTTAGCCACAAGAAAACATCATCCACATTTTATTAAGTCTCTCTTACTCTTCAATCTACAAACTTCATCTCAATGCATATATTATGATGAGATGTACAATAGAATCAATAGCGTTACTAATGATTAATCAAAGTAATTCTTCCCGCAAATGAAAGATGCCTCGAATATTATCAGAGGGTGAAAATGTGCAACGAGGAAGACACTATCTTGCAATTAATCTTTACTAGATGTGCTAATAATAAAAGAGAAAAAATCTTCACTAGATGCTTCGAATTCTAATTCAAAGTGAACAAGTAGCATGGATGTTTTGCTTTCATTTAGTTTTGGGTTTTTGCTAATTTTGGATTTCCCTAATGGGTAACAAATGAAAATTTCCAGGAGGTGATTGAGAAACACACAAAATTGACTTCAAACTAAACATCTCAAACCAAAATTTTTGGTCAACAAACGAACCTACAGTTTTGAGTTCGGCTATTACAGAATTGTCGGGTTTTGAGTTTGGGATGGTTCAGTTTTTTCCTTAAAAAGCATTTTCCTAAGAGCTGAAATAACAAGAACTTGCTTTGAGCCTGATGCCTAGAAAGCATGTAGCACTCTTAAGCAAATTCTACATCAACAAAATACGAAAGAGATATTCAGTATATATAAGACCACACTCTAACTCCCACAAACTTGTTTTAAAATCGCATGGCTTAATAACTCAAAGCAAACAATAACTAAGCGAATTGTATTATTACATTAGTATTACAGCTACTCTACATTACCTCTTGAGCAATAGTAAAGCAAACCTTAACAAAAGTCTTAAAAACAACAATATATAATTTGCGTAAGATGTAAAATAATTATATATACATATATTAAACTTTGTGGAGGATATAATCCAAAAAAAGAAGAAGAAAAATTTGTGGAGGATGAAAACTAAGTTTTTTAAGGTTTCATGTGGGAAGACATTGTAGGAGAAAAGGGTGGGTGTGTGGGGCGGGGAGGGGGGGCGGGCGGTGTTGTTGTGGAGGGTAGGGGGCGGGGGGGGGAGGCGGGGGGGGGGGAAATGGAGAACAGAGCCTTAATAGAAATGAAATATTTTCATTCCCAAAGTTGAGTCAAGATAAACTTAGCATCAACCTTAGTAAGATGACAAAAAAATAAAAAGGGAAAGCAGCCTCTCTGATTTCTTGTGAGGTTTATGTGATACCAATCACATATTTATTGATACAAGGAGTCTTGAATTTGAGTGATTACTGAAAAGCAGACTCAGATACAAAACTGTGACGAGGCACCATGAAAATATATAGCTGTGGAAATGGTAAAAATGGCTCGAAGATCAGGAAGAACCCATGTGGGCTGATAAGGAAGGAGCCACGGATCAGCCTCACCTGCATCCAGATCACACGATGTCAACAACCAGCTATAGTGATAAGCAATGTTACATATCACTCGAATTCATGAAATTAGATCCTCAAGTCAGACAATTCGTCAAATTTGAACAACTATCTATATAGTTGCCTGTTGGAGAAGATCTCATCGGCTGTGATCAAGGGCCCCATTTCCGAATCCCACACAATGGTCCGGAACTCAAAATCATCCTCATAATTTTTTTACCATCCTAGTCGGCCTCTGACGAGATGGCGCACAACATGACTTAGATCTGCATGGGGAACCACTAGAGAGAGAGAGGGAGAAAGGGGAAGAGATAGGCTGTAATACAAAGATAGAGAGAATGACAAATGGGACCAGTGTCCTCATGGGGCTTCAATCCATCTCCCAGTCTCTCCAGTAGGACAAACCCCACCTTGACCACTGCTCTGCCCACTAGTTCTCCACCTATGGCTTCTCCACATTTGTACGAGCATAATTTCTAATTCCAATTTCTCAGTCACCAATCCTTCCTCCTCATTTCCTCTTATGAGCGCAATGAAGTTCCACGGAGTCTCCCTCTCTCTCTCTCTCTCTCTCTCTCTCTCTCTCTCTCTCTCAGCCAACAATGGGGATGGAGGTTCTGGGCAGTCCAGTGGGCTAAACGACACAACGGCAGTGGCATAGCAGGCCTCCAATGCTCAAACGTGGATGAACTCAACAAAGAAAGAGAGAGAGAGAAAGAAAGGTGGATGCTACTTACCATTGGCATTGGCTAGAGGCGGTGAAAATGTAGTCTCTGAGATTGAGAAAGAAAAAGAGAGAAAGAAAGAATATTTTAAGGGCAAATTTCACTCAGGTCCCTGAGTTTAAGGGTTATTATCACACAGGTCCACGTTTTTTAAATTATATCTTCGGGGTCCCTAGGTTTTCAAAATATCATCTAGGTCTTTTTTTATTTTTTTATTATTAAAAAATATACAAATTACCATTATACCATTACCCTCACTCTCTCCTCCAGATCCGACAGCCGCGCAGCCCCCCCGGTGCAGCCGGGCTGCCCGCCTCCCGGCCCCCCCGCGCCGCTGCCCAGCCGCCTCCCGGGCCCCCGCGCCGCTCGGGGCCTCGGGCGGTCGCACGACACCGGCCGCCTGCGGCCGGCGCGGCTCGCAGCGGCCTCCAATGGCCCAAAAGATCACAGCGGGGCAGGCGAGGCAGCCGGGCCGCGGGAGGCCGCTGCGCGCAGGAGGCCGGGTCGTGGCGGCCCAGAGAGGCCCGTACGAGGCAGAGCGCATGGAGCCTCGCGGGACCGGCGGCGCAGGGGGGCGCGGGGGGAGCGGGGCGGCGCGGCTGCCGGATCTTGAGGAGAGAGGGAGGGTAAGGGTATAATGGTAATTTTTATATTTTTTAATAATAAAAACAATAAAAAAGGGACCCAGATGATAATTTTTGAAAACCTAGGGACCCCGAAGATATAATTTAAAAAACGTGGACCTGTGTGATAATAACCCTTAAACTCAGAGACCTAGGTGAAATTTGCCCATATTTTAATAATGAACACGATAAAGAAAACATAAAACCCACGTTTTGATCTCATGATGATAGAAAAATGACAAACCGTTTGAAAAGATGAGTAAAAAATGTACATCTTAAGAACCAAATTGATAAATTTAATGAATGAGAGTGGATCAAACAAATAGTTATTCAGATTTGTGAACCTACAAGAAACAAGTGTAAGCTTTAGGTATAAATAATAAGATTATTTAGTCCTAAAATTTTTAAATATATTTTTAAGTTTGAAACTGTAACGCCCTCTAGATCGAATAAACAAAAGACTTTGGAGCTACACACAATTGGTTCCATAAAAGTACATTTTGAGAGTCGAGGATAATGTGTGATGTTTACAAATTGATTGTTATATATAGGAGATTTGACTCTGAAATTAATCAAAGACATCCTCTTTTGAATGAAGCACAACTCAATAAATTATGCAGACGATAATTTTGTGCTTGGTCTTGGTCGAAAGTGTTGGCCTTAGTAGTGGTGTGAATGAGAGATTAGTTCAATTAGCTCACGAACCTATCACGTAGTGTTCAAAACTACAAAAGTTATTTTGTCAATATTTATAAATTTATTAGTAAAAAATATGAATCACATATGAAAATAGTAGAATATTCATAAAAGATAGTTGCTATAATGATCATAAGTGAGATTATTATGGCATGTTAATTGAGATAATGGAGTTTAGATACCTTGGAAGAGGTAATTATGTGATACTATTCTGGTGTTAGTATGACAAGGAAAAATGAACCAAAATTGATCCACATTTTTGGTTAGTTAATGTAAAACACCAGCCCTGATTGAAATCTTTTTCATACGAACCTTTTATACTTCCCCAGTGTGTCACGTAGGTATATTATATTACTTATCTTTCTCTTGAGATAGAAATTAAATTGGTGAACAGCGTGCAAGCTAATGTCATCATTGTCATCAAAGAATCTGATTATTATTAAGATAATAATATTGTTCTTCAAGAAGTTGAACAAAATTTTTTCATCGAGATTAAATGATACATTAATCATGGTACGATTAGATCCATTAGAAGAAGTTGAATCAATTGATATATGTCTAGTTGAAAAAATCAGTGAAAAATGAAACATCGACATGCATGATTTGAAGATTATGGTCTATTTAATGCACTGCTCAACTTAGCTTTTTCTTCATGGCTTATCTACAATTAGGCCTCCAAATAGTTCATAGTTGATCCCAAATTCAACCCGATTAAATTTTTAAGAGATTTTTACCCGTATGACACAAAAAACTTCAATATTTACTTATTAGACACCCTAAAGTTAAATATTACATGACACACACTTATTTATTTTAATTTTACAATCAACACACCCTAGTTAAAAAATTCTTATATTTTATTTAAGTAAACCATACTTAAGTTATGTTTTAACTTAAATAAGGTTCATAGGAATAAAATCTAATCCCTTTTGTATCTTAAATTAAATCTAATCGTTAAGATGAGCATTTAACGATTAGATTTAAAATATTCTACATAAATAATAGATTTAAATAGTTTTTAACATGTAAGATTTAAGTTAAGGTGCACCGAGAGTTAGATTTTATTCCTATGAACTTTATTTAAGTTAAAACATAACTTAAGTATGGTTTACTTAAATAAAATGTAAGGATTTTTTAACTAGGGTGTGTTGGTTGTAAAATTAAAATAAATAAGTGTGTGTCATGTAATATTTAACTTTAGGGTGTCTAATAAGTAAATATTGAAGTTTTTTGTGTCATACGGGTAAAAACCCCAATTTTTAAACACTCTAAAATATGAACCAATTATCTGTCATGAAAATGAAGCCTATCACTTAAATAAGTAAATCAGCAACCGGTTGCTCAAGATTCGACTCAACTCTTCTTAGGCATATATTATGAACACGATAAAGCCTCTGAACATAAAATCGATGAACCTGAAGAATACTAAAAGGATCAAAAAATAACTGGTCCATTACACAAAAACATTGTCCAGCAGATAATATTGTCTTGTCAATAAAATGATAGTCATTGGACTATCTAAAGCCTGCAAGATTTTGGGCTAATTTCATTAGACTATCCAACATTTTTCGAAATACTAATTTCATTAGACTATTCATTTGTGACCCGAATCTAACCAGATTATTCATCAATCATCAGAAGTTAATAAAAGGGAAATATCTGCCAGCAACTAGTGCATATAGTGTAAGCAAACATGATATTGCTGAAGAAAAATAGTCTACATGAATTTATTCAGCCTTTTTTTATGCAGAGAAAAGTAGAAGAAGAGAATTAAATCTCTGACGATAAAGAAGAACGCCATGTCTAGTTCACCCACATTGAATAATCCAAAAACCTGCATAAAAAATTATATTGTTTAGCTGAATCTTACCAATCATAAATTCATCATTGGGACATCACTTTTTAATACATTAGGTATAATGTCCTGTGATTTAAATGTAAAGGTATTATATGCTTTGGCTTTTTAGAGAATTGCGTGGCTTGAGCACTTTCTAAGAGGTCACGCATTCCAGTACTACTCTGTCTCAAACACATTTAACTACGAAGTTTTCCATCATTATCTTTAAAGCCTCAAAAAGTGCATCTATCATTTGAGATCACATTATCTACTTATACAGCTCAGAATTTCCTCTTCCTTTCTAATGTGAGACAATTCATTTCTATTCCCCTCCCACCACTATTTATCGGCCTAGAAGCTGGCTAGGAGCTGCACTTTACTCCAGTGATTTTTTTCCCTTGAGACATCACCCAACAATCCCTTTTCGACCACGAGCATCACATTATATGTAATAGGGAGGTTGGATTTGATGTTATTGTAAAATTATATCCTATTATTTAAAAAATATAATTATTTTATTTAATGATATGTTTAAGTAGCAATATAAAACAATTGCAAAATTACAAAATTACAGCTCCTTTATGGGTCTGTTTGGTTGGAAGAAGAAAAACATTGAGACAAAATTTTATGGCCTTTTTGAAATTTATGCATGACGAGAAATAAAGTTATGCTAAAAGTGGTGTGAGATGTGAAATAAAGTTGATTGAGATATCAAAAATTGTGCACAATATGATATATAAAGTATTTTTTTAATATTAGAGTAATATATAATTGGATGAAAAAAAATTTATCATTATTATTTTAAATGATAGGAGGCCTCCAACTAACCAAGCCCTTAGGTGAAATCTAGATGTAACTTGAAATCAGATGACATATAGATATCACTTTCCTATGAATAGATTAATGATAACAGAGATGTAGGAGAAGTTGGAATAAGGAAGATAAGGATTTGAAATAATGGAAGAGAAGCTGTAGGCCACGATTTTAAGGGTAAATTACTTTTGGATCCCTGAAGTCCTATTGTCATTAACACTTAATTTGTAATATAATGACACTAAACCAAACTAATAATAATTACTAGATAACATAGACAAATACATAATACTGAGATTTAAATAATATTAACATTTAGATTGCATTGAACCTTCATTAAACCTGCACTGAACCAAATGCCCCTTAAAGAAAAATCCTTCATATAAGGATTCTCAATCCCCAACTCATTAGCATCGGTACGAGGAGTTACAAGACAAAAAACTTATTAAAGGGAGAGGTTGCTATCTAGATTTACATCCATGCATTGTAGACTAAATGAAATAGCCTAGTAGTTTGTATTAAGAGCCCCTTTGGAAACCACAAAAGCACGATTGACAAAATGAGTACGCAAGTCAGGTTTGGTCAAACTCAAATTTAACACGACACCATTAGCTCAACTTTATCCGGTAAGACCACTAACTTTATCCGTTTATAGAATAAAAGTTTTAAGATATAAAATTGTCAACTTGAATTGTCTAAACAAGACTTTTTAAAACATGACTACAAACAACAACCCAAAAACCCAACCCACCAAAATAAAAATTGGGTTGACCGTAACAAATTTCTGTTGTGATTCCTGTCATATAGTACCAACAACGTCACCAATAAAAGCAGTCTATAACTAATTATTGTTCAACTAGCCTTTTTCTGATATGAGGTGTTAAAGGACTACTATGAAGGATAGAGGTTGCTTCCCAAATCTAAGCCTACTAGTTTGTGTCAAGAACCCTTTTGGAAACCTGAAAGGTACATTCAGACAAAATGGGTGAGCAAGTCAGGTTTGGGTCAAACCCAAATTTTCACCAAAACCATATTAGCTCAAACTTGTCCTGACCTGAGTTGGGTTCCAACAAACTCATCAATCCTACTGACTTATAGCATAAATTTTTAGAAGGATATAAATTTGTCAACTCGGACCAATGAACTTTTGAACACACTTTTTGAAACATGGGTTACAAACAACCCGAAACCCCCCACCCGAATAAAAATTTAACAAATAACAAATTATCAAGTGGTTTTGAGTTAGGTCGTTGATTCAAGTCATACATTCCATCAATAGAGTCTCTCACACAAAATAAATGCCAATGACCTTACATATCTCAAGAGACAAAAAATGGTGGCTAATTATTGTTCAACTCTACCCTATGATTACATTTAAAAAAAAAAATCTATGATTTAGGCTAACTCCTAAATAATTCAAATCAATCAAGTTTAGGGAAAAACGGCATGCTATTGTGCTTAAATATCACCAGCCTGGTATAAACAAATCAATTATTTATATACCAGTCAGGTCGACACAGTCCTAACAAATATTAAAGGACAAAAAGATGGATTCTGTAGTTCTTTCAAGTTCATTTCCATTAAATGAAAGAGCAGTGATCAGTTTTTAAAGATGCGAATAGTTTCATACAAGTACGTTCAGCAAAGCAGTAGAAGAAAATAGCTTAGGATTCTCCATGAAAGTTGAAAATAACAAGGTCCTATTGAAAAATACTTGCATGTCAAGTAAATTTGAAGCTTTTAATAATATAAAATTATCCCTAAGCCATAACCTACTAATTCAAGCTTTTAGGTCATTGATAATAAAGATTTAACATGATATAAGAGCTAAAAGTCTCAAGTTCAAGTTTTGTTGACACTCAATTATCTGAAGTTAAAAAATTAAGAATATAAAGTTATTCTTAGGCTAGCTTAAGCTTTCAGGTCAATTGGCAACAAAAAACTTAACATAGCAAAAATTAAAAAAGCAAGGAGGAGAATTCAATGGAACTAGCTAAATAAGTAGAAATTGAAAGATGACTTAATTTTTAGTAGCATGTAACATAGAATAGATTGTGAACAAAGAAATTAGTAAAGCATGCGATGTTGAATTAAATCCACACTACAAAGCAAATAAGCTTCTGGGTGAGAGGGACTCTAAGGATATAAAGTTGTTCCTAGGTCTTAACCTCTAGCTTAAGCTTTTAAGTTAGTTGGTAGCCAAAAATTTAACAAAGCAAAAATTAGAAGAGGGTGGAGGTATATTCAATGGAATTGATTACATAAGTAAATTAGGATGGTATAACACAATTACAACTAAAACAAAGTACCATAGAATACTTTAAGATCAAAGAAAAAAGTATTCTTTCTGCTTTTAAAATTTTAGCAAAAGTTCTCATTTTGTGATCTACAAACTACAGTCACCCATTATGTTACCGTGGAAAAAATCATCTATTACTACATATAACATTACTAAAAGCAAATGCTCGATACCCATTTTGCAGACAACAACAATAAGAATATTGCATAAAGTGAAAATAGACCACAACCAATTAAAATCATGCAGAAAAATGCTCCTATTCTTTAAACTTAATACGCCCCTACAAAATACAACACTCTAAATCGCTCAGTATAAGCTGCTCTATACTGCTCTATTGAAAAATAGATAAACTAATAATTGTTGAAGCCAAACTACAAGAGAGGCTCAGTTTTAACCCAAAAAGATGGATATGATGTTGCCAGTTTCCAAACCTCACTTATGAATATGATCAACAAATATTGTGACACATTAAAGGAAAATTTTAGCAAGTAGTCTCCTAAAATATAACTATGTTGTACCTAAAAAAATATGAAAGCCAAAGTTTACATGATAACAGAAAATTTTGCAAATAAGGCTATAACTGTCAAAATGAGAGAGCAGCTGAAATAGATCAAATGAACAGATATTGTGGCAAAGAAAAACAGATAATAACAAAAACACTGCTAACGTGAAGGGGGAACGAAGCAACAAAGGGAGAGAAACCTGGGTAAGTTCAAAACCTCCAGACTCGGTGGAAGTTCATATTTCCCATCAGAAACATCGAGGCCACAGTTATTATATAAAAATTTCATAACTTATCAATGCTACACTTGTAGAAGGATTAAGATAAACAGGAATCTCAAAACACTATTTCGCAAGCAGTTAAATACAAATCTCTAGCCAATATAATGCGACCAGAAAGCATGCACAGCAACTCACTATACCTTTGATCTTAATCGATAACACTACTCTAGAATTCTAGGATAGCAACAAAACAAGGGAAAAAAAAAGTATCCGATCTTTAAGACAGCGGAAAATCTAGATTGACACAAAAAGAATTCGATTTGAATTCCATGTTAAAACCATATTCATCAAAACTCCCACGGAAAAATCCACGACCCCTAGATCACTGGCGCTATGAGATTAGGTTCAAGCAAAATCGCACCTGGGGAGATTCGGACCGGACAGCCACTGGCATATCAATGGTGCCCACCGCCGGCGGCAAGCTGCTGCTGGTGCTCCAGGTGGCGACGCTCGTGCGGCAGATTGATCAAGTACGAGAATACCATCCCACCATAGCAGACATGGAAGATCGGATCAGGGGAGCTCGTCTCGATGTATTTCTCGATGTAGCGGTCCACTGCCTGGTCGACAGTCTTCTTGATGTGCTCCCATGACAGCTTCGGCTTCAAGTGGCTGGGCAAATCCCTCAACTTCACACCCTTGATCTCGTTAAAGAACGCTCTCATCGCCATAACGATGGCAGAAAAAAGGAAACGATATAAAGAACGAGATTGGAAATGAAATCCGATAAAATCTGGCGAGCGCAGAACGCGCAACTCTCAGAACCAAACCCTAGCTGGTTTTGAGTTATCAAAGGCCCGAAAGTAGGGGGTGTCATGTTGGGTTATCGGGTCCGTTTCGGGTCAAACCCGAATTTGACCCGACCCGATTCGGGCCGAAAGTGTGCGCATAAAATATAGTAGGTGGCTATCCGCACCTTCCGCACAGTAACTTGGTGTGGTTTTTCGTGTGATATTACAAACTGATATCTTAATTTTGTCATTTTACGCCTTGTGATATTATACCGTTTGATAAAATGATTAAAAAAATAATGAAAAACATTCATATATAAAAGATAATTAAAAGATATTTCATATTTCATTGAAAATAAATTTCACATTTAATAGCCACTTTATTTCACATTTTATATTTTTTAATAAATTAATTGACATTATTTCATATTTAACAAAATATTTTATTATTTTATTTTATTTTTTATATGTATTTAAAAAATCATAAAATTTTTAAAATGATCTTTTCATTAACCAAACTATCCCTAAGGTGCAATAATTCATGCCATATCTAATTAAGATGTTATTGTTCAATTTTTTCTTGAAATGACAAATTACATTCAAATTTTGAGCATTTGGAATGTTGCACACTTGAAAAGAAAGAGTATAACACAAATTAAATAAGAAATAAATATTTTTATTAGCTTCTTAATTTCATTAGAGAATATAATTATATTCTCTAATAATTAAGAATAAAAAATAAATACATTAATTAAAAATTTAAAGTAAATTTCAATTGAAAATTAACTCAAAAAACTATTTTTCATGACAAAAAATTATAAAAAATAATTTTACCCGCTTAAAATTAAATTAAAAATATTATTTGATGGAGTTCGACGAAAATAAATTATTTAAATAGCCAATCACACGTCAAAAGATAAAGCGTTAACTGATTTTATTATTATTGGAGAATATAATAATATTAAATACTAATTACATCATTTACAAAATTAAAATTATAATTACTTACTAATGGCAATTATTTTGGATGAGTCTGTGCATAACAATTAAGAAAAATATTATGCAGTCCTCATAAATAATTAATACATTCACTTAATCAAAAAATTTACATTTTGTTGTGCTCTGTTCATGCAAGGGAAGATCCCTGAGGCTTTCGAGCCGAATTCTAGTCAGCTCTGTTTGGCAATGGACTAAAAATCATGGCTAAAATTACCCATGGCTAAAATCTTAAATTTATTTTAAAAAAACTTAAAAAATTATTTTATATCTCATCTCACACAAATTTCAATATTAAACAATCACTTTATTTCACATCCAACACAATTCTTAATAAATTAATCAACTTTATTTCACATTATACATAATTTTTAATATAACCAACTTACTTTATTTCACATCATACACATTTTTTAAAAATTACTAAAAATTCCAACTAATTTTTTTTTTTCTTATTACCAAACAGAGCTTTAACCTTGTCTAAACGAGCTTTTCTCACAGCCTGCTGGATTTGCCTTAATTTCATGCTCTTTCAGCAGTTCTTCAATATTTCCTCCTGGTGGCATCAATGGACCAGAGTAATGTATTCTTTTATTTTTGCCTCCATATCCCTAAACATTCAAGAACAATGCTGATGAGAGTATACATAAATGGTTTTGTTTTTTGGGACCATCTTGAAACTGCTAGAAACTACATCTGTTTGTTATATTGATGTATTTCGGTCAAAAAATGAAATGTAGCGATCTATTAGGCACATTTGATTGCGTTTTAATGTAAAACCTATAATTACACATTTATTTCTCAGTTACGATGGAAAGAAGGAAATAGCTATATTCATTGTCCAGGAGTAACAAAAAGTGTGAAATGGTTGTGACCCAATAAGCTTTGGATTTAAGAACCCTTTAATTGGAATTTAGAACTTTGACTGGTTCACCGTGTTTATAGCAAATTCCTTAATATGTCGTGTTGTAATTGGATTCGCGCCTCCATCTGGACCGTCCACGTGGTTGCTCACGTGATCTCCACGTGAGCAAGACACCCAAGCCGAACAGAAGGAGTATCATCCCGAAAAGCAGACGCCGAAGGAGATGTCGAAGAACAAGGCCCCGACGCGACATCTGACCGTTGGGGGATTGTACTTCTCTGAGGAAAACGCGGTTTTCCCGCCGACAGGGCATGACCGCTGACACACCGTACAGGAGTCACATACTAGCCATCCGCAGGCATTAATTGGGCCGTCTCTAAGGCCATAGATTACTCGGCTAGAAGTGACTAGACATAACAGGCTCAGGGTATATATACTTCCTGTACACAGCCTTCCAGAGGGCTGAGATCCAAAAAATATCCTTCAAACTGTAACCAAAACGCATTTCTAGTGATCTTTCAAGCCTCCTCGAAAAGGAGCCGTGGTTTTTCCGCCCGTCGGTTTTCCACGTAAAAAATCTTTGATTGTTTCCTGTCGTAACATGTCGGGTATGGATCATCTTATTAGTTCAATTCAAATCGTTGACAAGCACAGTGTTAAATTAAAACTGTAAGAAAATTTCATGCAATTGGTGCTTACAATTGCAGGATCCTCATCTCCCTTGTTGGTAGAGGAAGGTCTATCTAGCGTGTGAGGCTTCTCAGACGACTCAAAAACATCAAACCTGCTGTATCTGGAGCTCATACTGCTCCATGTGCTGGCAAAGTCCATGCCGCTGCTCTGAGGCATATATGATCTCTGTGATCTCAGCTGCAGAGCATTGGCTACTCTCACAGTACTGGGATGCAGTGAAGTGTTGGCAAGGTAGAGCTGTTATCGGATCAATTTCGAGCGAGTCGAAGTCAACTCGAAATCGAAAATTTTGAGTTCGGCTCGGCTCGAAATCGGTCCAAAATCGACATGGGATATGATTCAAGCCGGCTCTGCTCAAAATGACTCGATTTCGAGCTGGCTCAAATCTTGATTCGAATCGGCTCGTAATTATATAAAAAATACAGAAATATTATGTGTTCAAGAGGATTTAATCCCTAAACCTTGAGGAAAATAAACCTTAATCTTCTCCACTAAACCACTAAACCACTAACTAAATTATATATAATAATATTTTATTTATATATATATATATATATATATATTATATCAATATTATTTATGCTCTACATATAATTTCGAGCCAAATCAAATCATATTTCGAGCGAGCTAGGGCAAACTCGAAATTGACTTGAAATGAACTTCGAGCTAAAATCCTTAGCTCATGATTCGATTCAAAATTTTCGAGCTGATTTTGAGTCGATTCAAAAATAGAACGAGTTTCGAGCTTCGAATATTTTAACACCCCTATGGTAGGGTGAGGAACAAAGAAAGTGATATTGCGAGCCAGAGATTGTCCCTCTAGGATTTCAAAGAATTACTCACATTACAAAAATTATTCTTAAGATTTAACACCACTAATGATTATTTCAATTTTGAATCGAGTCAAAGTACATCCAAAGTACAATTCAATAACTCTAAACTAGATCAACGAGCCAAGATGTCGAATCTAAAAAAATATTTTCTTAACATTTTATATTTGAATCTTGAATCTAGTCGAAAAAAAGAAACATGTTGGGCCAGTTTTGTGACTGTGATTCTCAAGCTATCTCGGCCCAGATTCATTGGACTTATTTAATTGAAAGGTAAATTTAAGTAAAAAAATAAAAAATATTTTATTTTATAAAATTGATGAAAAAATAATATTAAAAAATATGTAAAATGTGAAATAAAATTTATTTTAAGATTAAAATTTATATTAGATGTGAAACAAAATTAATTTTTAAAATTAAAATTTGTGTTAACTGTAAATAAAATTATTAAAATTTATAATAAATTGAAAATATTATTAAAAAATATTCGGTACATTTCTGAATAATTACAAAACATGCCCATTGTTATGTTCAAAATGAGTTCTCTGACAATTTTTAATATTTATTTTACATTTAAAATAAATTTTAATAAAACAAATTAATTTTATTTTGTGCATTCATATACACACCAAAATTTTAAATCTCAAAATTAAATTTCTGAAAAAGTCAATTTCAACATTTTATATAATTTCAAATTAAATTTATTACAAATAATTATTAAATATTATTTTTTTTAAAGAGATAAATTTCAGCTAACAATTTTAGCTAAATTTCAACAATTTAGACCAAATTACAACAAAGATATGGCAATTTTGGCTGAAACAACTTCTAAATTTGATCGATTTCCATTGAAATAATCCAAAACTACTAAAGATAAACTGTTTTAGCTGAATTTTAAAACCTTTAACGCACTACAGATTTATTTAAACTCATTAAATCTAAACTTATTTAATAGTAAACTCTTTTCTAAAGAAGAAATTAAAAGAGCATTTAATTCAATATTATCTTGATGTTATGTTATCTTAGATAAAATAATTATTTGATTTAATAACATCTATAAATAAACTTCTATTAGATTATAAAAACATTAATCAAAAGATGATATCTAAATGTTATGACATCAAGATAACATAACATAACATAACATCAAAATAACAACGAACCAAAAGCTCCCTTAGGGAGATTTGATTTGAGAGTAAAACACTAAATCTGCCGGACACAAAATAGGCAACAAAAAATTGAAACCTGTTTATACAGAAAATGGACAACTTATTCAAGCAACTATCACGATCCTTCAATTAAGAAAATAATAACAATAGTAAGAAGAAAGCAGTTTGGTCTGGCGTAAAACGTGCTTGAAAAAAACTGAAAAGGCTAACGTCTATATACAAATTTAAAGATTCAGTTGAATATCGTCATGCTGTACCACTGCAAACGGCAGGAATTGTTCTCTCTTTCGCACTGAGAAACATGAGAAGAGGAATCAGTGGACTCAGGATAACATCAAAAATAGTTTGAAGTGCTTAAATTGGTGCAATAAAATAAAACAGATTCATGTTCCGAACAGAAGCTGACCCGGCACGAGACACCATCCCGGCATGTAAACAGAACAAAAGTTTCCTGAAAATCTTCGTACCCAACCTGACGGCTTTAAGACAGCCAAGTCCGAGTAATTTTGTTGCTAGTTGTTGCGAGACTTACTGCAAGGACGACAACAGCTCCCTTGTAACTTTGGATATAACGAAGAGTAAATAGCTTCTCATAAGGACCTAGTAAACAGCACTGAAGAACCTTGTTGATAATCATCTCTGTACGAAGAAGGCATAAATTCCCTTGGCCACGACATTGGGGAAACCCGGATCACTTGAACACCACAAAGCCCATGAAGTCAACAAATAACTACAGTACCTCTAACGACCATCTCAACAACCGCAAGGACGTGGCCACAATCGGAGTCAACACAACTGCCCTCTCGTCTTCTACTAATACTACTATAATAAAGGAAGCGAGTACTGCATTTAGGAGATTTGGAAGGATACCAAGAACTTAAGACACAAGAGAGAAGAAAATTCTATAAACAAGGGGAGAGGGGGGGAGAGAGAGAGAGAGAGAGGGAGAGAGAGAGTTCTATCTTATAATACCCCTGGCTACCTCTTACACTGTGAAATCATTTCTCCTGCTCCCATGATTTTTCCCTATTTAAAGTGTTATCAATGTAAAATCCTAATCTCCCTTATTCTTTGGTCTTAGTTGATTTGCTTGTCCCTGGTTTCATCTACTGCAAAGGATGATCCCTGCAATGAGAGATCATAACTCTCCATGAGGTGTTGACTGATCTCAACATCTTTGGTTCCTGTAGAGACGTGAAATCATAATTCTCCCTCATTGTGGCTGAAAAATACCCTCCTAACAATGTCAAAACTCAGTCGCAAGCAGCTACACAAACGGCTACACACATTCAACATAAAAAACCTCAACTTCCATCAAATTCTTTCCACATAATCTAGAGAGATTCATACACCCCTCAAAATTGAGGGACAAGTCACATAGCTCCAAGCAGTAATTAAGCACCTGTTGAAGAATATAGTAGCCTCAAAAAATGGATAGGTTGTACCACCAGACGCACTATTGATGTCATCTATGTCAAATGCACCCTTTGCTGCCTTTACTCTAGCGATATTCACAACTATTCTTATGTCGATCACACGGTAGATTCCCATAGGACCACGACCAAATGTTCCACCAGCTGAAACTGCTTCAAGAGTAACCCCAGTTATTAACTCAGACATGACAACAAGTTTCCTTCACGAGAAACATTCCTCTCATGCCAGAATTATATCAAGAAACTCAATCACGACAAAGGAGGCCAACTCCACCACCTTTTGAGGAAATCCCTACCCAAGCTTTTGTGGCTAGCCTTGCTCACCAAATATAATAAGTGGAGGATGCAACTGTTTCAATTCAATTGCAAGATCTTTAGTTCAGTATAAACCCAGGGAATTCAGCTCTGCTGCTACCCATCATTGCCATGACTACACCCATCAGAACAAAACCATGCACCACCTCCTTAGATGCTAATTCACCATTCAGTATAGCATTTGTCAAGTCCCCTATCCCAATGAATCAAAGAACCTAAACTTGATCCTTATAAAGGCAGGTAAGATTCAGAAGACCACTTCCAAAGTTTTGAAGCTTCCATTCATTTCTACCCTCTTTCTGACAAGTCCACGTGAGCCTCATCACCACATCCTGAAGGGTGCAGCTATGAAGTGGGTCTCTCATCTTCAGGTATGATTTATAGCCAACTTCCAACACCCCCCCAGCTCATAAAGGAAGTCTATGCAAGACTTTTGGGCTAAAGTCTTGCAAGAAGACGCACCAAACAATTATCAATCTTTGGCAAATCCACAAAAGATCAACAGAATTCCTGTGCAATTATGTCCAGATTTACAGAACTAAATGTTGAAACCAAGGATGTTGATGACAAGATCTCTCTCTTAGAAGATTCATGGAGTTAACAAAAGACTATTCCTCGCATTGTATAAGATAGCAGATACCGTAAAACATGTTTGAACCTCTCAAGAGAGCCAAAATTATATCAATGTAGAAGATGATGGGACACCATCCACCGAGAGGAGAAAGTAAGATCGTTCGACGCCAAGACCTCTAATCCTAGCTATCGTGACCTAGCTTATTGACTTGCTAGGGGGAAACCTCTTGACTAAAAAGCCTAAAAGGCCAAAACCAAACCGCTTTAAGTTGTAACTAGTATAACATGAGGAACAAGGTTGGTAGCCATTTCTATGAAATATTTCCAGCATGCACCAGCAAGGACTATTACATGCTCCGACCCTAAACCTTTGATAATATTGTCCATTCCACATCAACTATGATGATGAACTACACCAATGCCATCAATTTAATATGCTCGTAGACAGGGCAATCAATGAAGGACACTTACAAGAATTCCAACAAAACAACGGTAGAAGAAAATGATCAATACCGCAGAAACTAACAAGACGAAACAACCCCAACATAAAAAATGTGGTCTCTTCCTCCACTACAGCCCAAGCTCAACATCAAGACTAAAATTAGAATCAATGGGCATAGCCAAATCACAGGCAATGTATAGAATGTATGCATAACATCAAAACCAGATTTGGTGTTAATCCTAAAACTTGTCCATGTCTTGCAAATTCTCTAGAGAACTCATTCTTCGTAGGAAATGGTCAAGTCTAACATGTTGCTATTTTTTCTATCACATTCTCACCCAAGGACCTTCTTAGAGATGATGGTGCTTACGACAATCCTATTTTCATACGGCGATGATTGGGAACATGAGAATGAAAGGGGTTGTCAATGATACTAGGAGCTCAATTGACACCACCTTCTTTATTGCCTTTAATCAGAAGGATGCTTCAAGTGAAAGTTTGGCCTATAACTCAATGACCTCTGGTTTCTCCTAAGAGGTGGTGGGCACAGTAACTCTTTCATCACTCTCAGCAATGAAGAAACCAGATGACACACATGGACTTCACCATGGTCAATGCTAGGTCCTCATTAAGACCATTCTAGAAAGACCTTCCATGAGTCTATTCCGAATGGTTCCTTCCACAACCCATTTGTGTTTCAAGTTCCCCACACTGTTGCCACCGTCAAAGAAGAGCCAAAGCAAATCCAAGCTTGCCACTTCAACTATGTGCAAAATCACATAGACCAGCTAAATCTCTGAGTTGCTAACTTGCAAGCCCCAGATGAAGAAATGATCAATGTAACACTTAATAAGATGTCATTCCACTTTGTTAACTCTTTCCTCTAATCTCAATGACAATCAAAGGGCAATATTGTAAGCTTGCTTTCTAATTACTTTCATGTATATGGTTTGTTGCTAAATTAAGTATCCAACCAAACACTCATCCCATTAAATAAAGAAGAGATCCTTTTGTCTCGAAATGTAAAAATGTCATTCGAGTTGAACCAGAAAAGCTCCTTCATGAAAAACTCATTCGTAAAGTACAGTACCCAAATTGGCTTGCCAATGTGGTACTAGCAAAAAAACTGAAATAAAAAGTGACATGTGTAGACTTGACTAGTCTGAACGCGATCTATCCTAATGATTCTTGCCCTCTTGTATTGATCAGCTAGTCGATTATACCTTAGGATTTGCAGCCCCGAAGTAAAAACATACTTCACAATCAATTTGGATCTGTTGTCATAAAGTGGTGCCAAACAATTTGAACAATACTTGTGTGACGTAACATAAAATGGTGGATGAAATCTTCAAGAACTAGTGGGGAAGAAACTTAAAAAGCTTATGTAGATGACTTGCTAGTGAAGGTCCCCAATACTTGAAAGATCCAAGGAAGACATTAGAGACACTCTGCTACTGTCCAATGAAGTTAAACCCGAGCAAATGCACATTCAACGCATCTTTAGGTAAATTTCTAAAATACTTTTCTTATTCCTTCAACACCAGCTAGGGCATTGATCCCTAGAAATTCCTTAAGAAAAGGAGTCTTATATAGCACTGCTACCATTTAGGTCTCTTCCAGAAGAATTAAAGCAAATCCAAGCTAGATCAAGGCCACCCTTGATGTGCCACCCAAAGGAACATTAATGAAGTACAAAAGCTTACAAAGAAGGATCCCAGGTTAAGTCAACTAATATCAAAATCTAGAGACAGATGCTTTCCCTTCTTCAAGTGCCTATAGGATAAGAAGCAGCTTCAATGGACTCCAGAATGCGAAAACCATTTCAAAGCACTGAAACAACATCTCATCACTACTACCATCCTTGATACACCCAAATATGGGGAAATACTTTCAAAGTATCTGGTCTTCTTAGGGTCAAATCAGTGCAAGAAAGGTCCATCCCAGACATGTCACGCTCTTTGATCATAGCTTCAACCTTTACTAGCACAATCTCTATTCTCCCACAAGCCCATCGCACTGAACATCATTTTAACAGTTAAACTTGGGTTTCAAAGCTCTACTCCTTTGACTCTACCTGAGCTTGAACTTGGCTCAATTGGTAGAAGGGTTCCTTACCTTCAAAGTGATGCCTATCATCATCTCGGGCCATATCTAACTCACCTAAGGGGATTTCAACCTTGCCCGTCACGCGGCCATTCTCTTGCTCCAACTAAGCCCACAATCAAAGTGTTGGCCATGATGACCCTCACGTGAATCCTTCATAATACCCAAAATATCTTATAAACCATGGTAGGATTGTATGACCTCCTGGTATACACTAACAAGATACTTCTTAACCCCCTTTAAGATCATTGTTGTCATATCTTGATTCGACTTATGAAGTTTGCCGCCACCTTCACGAATATCCTCATCTAATTTGGAGTAAACTAACTCTCGAAAAAAACAAAAAAAAAAAACAAAAGCCTCATTTTTCAACTCTATCTGGCTCTAGATCAACTTCTTTATTACAAAAGAATCCCCCTCTTCCAGACTTCCACAATCACTTCCCGCTCCCCACTTGAGGGATGCTCAAAGTTTTAGTTCCCTCTTACTCCTCACCCCTGGGTATATTTCTATCTCCAACCTCTCCCTGCTCCCCAACAAAGAAACTCTCCCCAATGCCAGCATCATCGTCAACCTCCTCTCTAGGAAGCTTTTTTGGACTTCCGCACCCCTTCGGTAACACACTATAAAGATCAACTCTGGATAGCTCGAGGGTAGTGAGGTCTGTATGTCAAGTGATGGGACGCTACCCTTCACACCTTAAGTAGGGGTCGAAGCCATGGCAGATGAAGGACAATCATGAATGATGGTTGAACTAGAGACGCAAGATACAACACTTTTGCAGAACGTGATCCCTCTTTCTTCAACATAATTCTAGACTGCTTTTGATGCTCTAACACAAAAAGACAATCCTTCTCCAAAGGGTTCACCAAAACGTTCTTCCACTTGAGGAGTCTCGCCAAAAATCTCGATGACAATTGTCTTCTTCTCAACCCTCTTAGGATTTTTCATTCTTTCTCCAAGTTCAAAGATATTACAACTTCTGAAACCTTTTCAGTCAAAGGTGGTGACTAGCTAGAGAAGCCATGACATGCGACATTAGTAGCATGCAAGAAACCTCAGGCTTGATTGACTTTGAAGAATAATGAGCTTCTAAATGGCCAAAAGATTTCATTGCAACATTATTGTCTTCCACTTTTTTGTCGTCAACCAACTTTGCTCATCAATTGGTCAACAAAACAGAATCTTGAAGTGAAAACCTTAACCTCTACTAAGAAACTTAAATAAGAAGGAATACAAAATGGTCGTGTCCTCTCCTAGCCCCTCCTAACAAACTAAGCACGTGTCTCTTCACAATTGATAAATTGATTGCACGGATTCAAATAAATGATCTTAACAGTCCAATCGTGTGCTTATCCTGACCCAAAAACTGACTTGTGATTAGAACAGTACACATGGACACTTAACCCAAATTACTTGTAGGCCAACCAAGCTAAGTTCGAAAGGAATAAGTAAATTCATCACTGGCACTCCTTTTATGCTTTCTGTGAGGAAGCTCCTTATTGTCATGCACGACATTACAAGAAAGCTCATTATACTCCCTCACAACTCTGGATACAACGAAGTGCAAATAGGTTCCTCGTAAGAAACTAGTTGATGAAAGTAAAGAAACTTCATATTTGTACCTACAAAGAAGGCATGTCCTCTTGCAAGGACAAGGGGAAACTTGAACCAATTCGACAGCACAAAGTCCTTTAACTCAACAATGATGGCACTAACTATCTTCTAACTCAAGCATTAACCGCAAGGACGTGGACATGACTAGAGCCAACACAACAGCTAAAGGCATTTATACCCCTAGTCTTCTACAAATGCCATTGGATCTAAGAAATTCTGAAGGATGGACAACATTAGAATGATGGAATAGACATGAGAAAAACAAACGAGAGAATTCTGTAAACAAAGAGGGAAAAAGTTAAATCTTGAAATACCATGTAACCCCTCACGTAGAAGTCGTTTCTCATGTTCTCATGGTTTATTTACATTTACAAGGTTTTCCACAAACAACTCAGGTCTTATTTTATTTTTACTGCATGAGATGATTTCTACAACAAGAGATCATAACACTCCCTGAAATGTTGACTGATTTCTACATCAACAATGATACAACTACGAATCCAATAGTCTAGAACTCGAAGTTTCAAGTTCTTTCTATCAAAAAAAGAAAAAATAAAATTTAAGTTCAAGTCAAATCTCTACAGATCTCACTACATTTTAGCCCTCTCAACATGGTCATTATCGTTGATGAAAAAATAAATTAAATTAATAAAATAATAAAGCATAAATATGAAAAGATAACCTACCAGAGGTGGAAAGAACCAGCATGGAGGTGCAGAAAAAACAAGGCCAGGAAAAATTAATCAGTAACGTGGTATTTTCTGAAGAACTTGAGAGCCAGCTGCAGGAAGGGTCAATTGATGTGAACTTGGTGGTGGTTTCACTGATCTGTCCATAGCTGCATTATTAATTGCAGCTTGTTTTGATGCGCCTCTTCCAACTATTGCATCTCTTTGTACTTGCTGGGACTCCATCAGACCTCGAACCTGAAGCAATTTCCATTTTAATTTCCTGGTAGTTATCATAGTTTATTGGAAACAATTGGCTAGTGTTACAAACAACCACAACCATAATCACAAACTACTTGGAGTTGGATCAAAATCCACAGATAGAGACGCTGGTTAGAGAGGGGAGAGAAGCAGACAACATTTTTTGATCCAATGTTGTCTCCATTACTATGTATATGTGAGCCTGTAGGTCTTAGGTGAGATGTTTCGACATTATGGAATCTGTGTGCATCCTCTAGGCTGTCCTCATGCCAAAGGCTCCTCACTTGGCGAGGGTGGAGGAGGGCAATCTATTGTACACAACCTTTATTTTTAGCAAAGACTAAAAAAAGGATATTTCCGAGACTCAAGCCCATGACAATCAAATTCACAAAAAAGCAAACTTCAATATTGCACCAAGGTTTGCCTCTGTACAATTTACCCAAATAATGACTATCAACATTAGTGGGGAAGTGCTATGAAAAAAAAACATTAGTGGAGCAGTCAAGTCAACAACCAGTGATCGCATCCGTCAAAAGTTGCAAGTGAGCATGGTTATAGTCAAAAGGGTTATTCCTTTCAATTTAACTGACTTAAAAGAGCACATTAATAACATGAAAAAAAGTGGACACCAATTACATCAAATTCTTTACCAGCCAGATGAACCAGAAGGGCAGAGTAGTTTAGCTTCGAAGTCACAATTCAAAATGCAAAAAAAAATCTATATGGCAGTCAACAAAATAGTAATAAAGAAATAGTCATAACAAAAAAATCCACAATTACCATTTCCAGGCGTTTATTGTGCACCTCAATTGGGACCTGCACGTTGAAAACAACCTTATCAGCTTGAAGAATAATCAGGTCAAAAATACTATTTATTTTACCATGATAGTAGAAAACTAGCGTTCATTTTTTTTTAAATACAAAATCAAAATACACTACAAGAGCATCATAATTACCAGAGAGGATTTACACGTCAAGCTTAAGCTTTTGCATGGTTAGCTCTTAATAAAACACTAAGCCTTGTATATTTGGCAGTTCAAAATTAACCTAATTTAATTTTAAACAGGCATATTAAATCACACATAAAATTTAATATATTTCACATGTTACACACATTACCAAAATAATAACTAACTTATATCACATCCCTCACATATCCTAACATAATAACTAATTTTATATCACATCCTTCACATATCCCAACATAATAATTAACTTTATTTCACATCATTCACAACTTTCAATAAAAATATATCTTTTTGACTTTGAAGGATTACTGATTGCAGCAAGAAACAAATCTATTGGATCAATGAGTATATATCCATCACACATTTTCAGTCCTTTGCAATACCTTCAGCTTCTTTGGCACGTCCTTGGACAGTTGTTCTTTATTGCGCTTATTAGAAAATACTAAAAGACGGCTTCTCCATTTTTATGAAAAAAAGTATAAGTCCAAATTTTCTTTTAGAACGCTAATGTTCATTTCGCAATTTATGATGGAGAGGGGATCGAAATCCCATTTCTCACTTTCCTAAACCTATATTTCCTAAGGTGATCAAATTTTGTTTGCTGAAACTAGTATTGTGTGAAACATTTTTTTTAGCATTACTATATCAGAGGGCATGGTGAATCAATGAGATGATTGAAATGGAAGAGAATTCCTTGGCATTAATGCACCTACTATTAGAGCCCACCAGGCACTAGAAATGGATTAGTCGATGCAATCGATGACTTGAAGCTTCAATATCCAGTGAGGGGTGAGAGGTAGCTTACTGCATTCTTCGGATTCGATACCTAGGTGTGGAATGACAAGCTTAGTTGGGAGTTCACCTTCTTCATTGCTTCGGTCCGGCTCTGTATCTGCAAAGGAGCTTGAATCAAGTCTATGATGTGAATAGACTGTTTCAATGAGTTTGTATCTTGGAACACCTACCTACAGATGCTCAAAGGGCTAGTTCCTACTAGTTCAACACAAGAATTATACCACCCGACCAATTTTATCGAGAATAGGTCTTAGTGCCAAAACCAAAAAGGATCTGACATAATTGTTCCAATTGAACCAAACTCTAATCCAAACAAAAATTGGATCATGAGAACCGATTGAACTGACTTTCCAATAGAATTTGAATTCAACTAAGCTAGTGGATATTTTAAAACTTTTTATAAGGGGTGTTAACCCTTAATTAGTTTTTCGGCCCCGCACATTCTTGCGAGCAGGTTGAAAGCCACTAGCACTTTCGTTGCTTACCTAATTGATTTGCCTTAGTCTATATAAAAGAGAGAAATTTGCATTTGTCACCCAAAAAGAAGACTTTTTAATAGGCAGCATCTATAAGTCAAACATTTACGAATATCATCTCTATTTTGAATGTAAATTTAAAGGCAACACTCTCATACTAACTGTCATTTGCTATCTATTATTTTAACCGAACTAGAGTTAACACATGTAACTAAAATTATATCTAACCTTTCATTTAAAGGCTAAATAATATAGCCCTTAAATAAAATCCACCATCTATGTTCTTCATCTCTGTTTTTTCTAAATCTCTTTTATTTTAATATTTTATTCATTTTTAAGATCTCCATTTTTTTCATAACTTAATTATTGTGAATTTTCTTGAAACAAGATAGATGTAATCTTAGTTATATGCACTAACCCTATTTTCGTTAAAGAAATACTAAACGAAAATTAGTGTTGGGGTGCTACCTATAAATTTATATTAAAAATAGGGGATGCCGCTTGTAAATATTTGACTTAAGAAGTGCTGCTTTAAAATATTTCACTTAAAGGGTGTCACCTATAAAAAAAAACTTCTTTGGGGGTGACGTAAATTTTCATTAAAAAAATCCTTAGTACCTTTCACCCATCAATGACCGAATGATAAATGATGACATAGCATTAGCAACGACAAAAATCCATGAGTATATTGAATGAAGAAACCTCACAGGGCCTAACCCTGTGCTCCACGAGAATTGGAAGAGCTAGAAATGCTGTTAAGCCTAACCCCGACTCCACAAAGTTGAGAAAAAAAGCAGGAAACATCATAGATTAAAATTTGGCATCTCAGAAAACATCATCAATATAGGATTGGATCTGGTCAGTTGGGACTTGACTAACTTGGTTTCTTTCTAACCGATTTGAGAGTAGCTGATGAGCCTGATTTGGCTCGTTAAGCATCCCTAGGTACCTATATATAAAATAGGAGAAGAATAGTTGTTCACAACCAAAATATACTTTTAAGTCACAAATATAATTTTAGGTCTAAATCTCATGTAATTAGTATAGAATAAAAACCTGAATGAACTATATACATGTATAAGATCAACTTCTCTGATGACTTGGACTTACGTTGAGCATAAACTAGAGATTAGGAAAGATTATACAGCTTTTTAGTAGGCCAAGCAAATAACTCACTTTTACCTATTTCTTTCATCAAAAACCATCAAAATTGTTTCAACAAGAACTATGTGCTAAATAACCTTTCACCAGGATAATCCTTAAGTAGTAAAATATCAAAATTAACAATCATGCCAAACGATCCTTTAGCAGAGAAAATAAATAGAACAAGTGCTTGAATAAACAGCTAGTGTAGAGGCTGAATTGATGTGCTGAATAGAAGCAATTTCTCGGGAGAAGATTAGGCCTAAGGAGGACAAAGGCTTTTCATGCAATGCAATAGTCCAACTTAGGCCTGATGTATCTATAACAACCATTAAAGAATCTCAGCAGGGACATGTATTTTACGTCTACAACTTAGATGCATAGCATAATTGACCTTATCCCCATGATGCACTACTTGAATACACAAGATGACTTGTTACTAGCACATAAACCAGAAGGCAAGCACGTTTTAATTTTTATTCATCCAGCTAAGCTGGATTAGAAGATGATATCATCATCTTCCTAAGTAATTAGGATCCATAAATTTCTTTTTGGCGCACCATGACTAGGCCAATTGTGCATGTCATGCTAGTCTAGCTAGTCCATATATTAAAATAGAAAGCAAAAGAAGCAACAAAATCTCACAATTCTAAGAAAATAACTAACCGAATGTTTTTGGGATTTTTGCTCCTCTCTTGTAAATCCTGGAATAGTCAAGTGCCAGTCTTTCTCTGCAAAGGATTTTTCCTTTTAGATTCACATATAGTAAAGGTAACCAGTGTGCTTTCTATAACTGATCACAAAGTCTTTGTACATGAACGAATACAGTTGGGGTTTAACTTTTTGAAGAATGCAATAAGACGTCAAGAAGGCCATCAATCTTAACAATCATGCATTCAACAAAAGGAAAAAGAGAATAAAAACCAAACAATGACTCATAGTTGGTTTATAGAAGTATTATGTATATTCAGCAGGAAAACAGGAAAAAGAAAAAAAAAATATTGGCTTAGATAGCAAATTATCCACACAAAAATGCATATATAAATAATAAAGCTTTGCCTAGGCAAAATTTATCATTAATGAAGCGACTGTCTTAGATAGACTTAGTGGTTGACAAACCTAAATGAAGTAATATATCCTTTGACTCTAAAGTTGATGACTTTCGATGCTTTGCTAGTCTACAAGCAAACGCAGTAACCTGTAAAAAGAAGCCATTATCATATCAGTGGTATGACTAGCAATCACGTTTGAAACTCAAAAATATAACAAATTTCCAAACAGGCTCAGGCAATTTTCTTGATATTAAATTAACTCAATCTGAATTTACAGTAGTATATTAAATATGCATAGATATGGTACATGCAGTTACCCGTAAAAACATGAACATTCAATATGTACTTCATGGCTGCGCTAATGTGGAATGAGCGAAGAGTGAATAAACTCACATGCATTCTTGTTGCTATATATTAGTGGCGAATAGACAATTCAGTCTGGGTAAGTTCTACCATTGAAGATTGATTTTTTAATTTTGAAAATATCTAACTGGGGCAGATTGAATACCCACCATAGTTTGGACCAATTTTATTTTGTATTTGATTTGTTACGTTGGCACTTATTTTTGAAACATTTCCTTTTTTTATTTCTAGCTTCCAATTTCCAATACAATTAATGAGGTAGAAATAAAGGCCTTCCTACTATTGTACTGAAAAAGACTTCAACAAATAACACTATCTGGAGTTGAATGGATAGGGAAGGATTAGGACCATTGAAAGAGTATCCCTAGACCATAATTATCCCTAAATACTGGTCTTCACTACAAAATTGTATCCCGATGCCTCAACAGTCAGTATATTTCCAGAATCTACCAGCACAATCCCTCATCATGGTCATCCATGCAAACGCCAAGAGCACTATTGCGCATAAGGCTGTCAATTTTCCTAGAAGATCAAAAATCGATTAAAAGTTGTATCGAGTTTTGGATCGAATTGAGCTCCACTAGATTCAAACGAGCCGATTAACAAGCCATTTTTATAGCTCGAGATTTTTATCGATTCAACATTATGCTGGCATAGGATCGAATCAAGCCTACTTAAAACAACTCGATTAAAAAAATAAAAGATATTATTCATATATTTATACTTTAACAGGCTTAAATATATTAGTTTTTTGTAATGACCTAATAGATAACTATATTAGAATTTTCTTCAAGACTTTCTTCAAAGCATGTAAACTTTAAAGTTATTTTTTTAATAATTTTTTTACCATTATACCAAAATAGATAGTCATGACTTAAGCCAGTCATTGAATGAACAAATACATTTATATAATTATACCGATTATTTTTGACTGAAAGATCGAAAAACAATCAAAAATTGGATTGATTTTGGCACGGTTGAGCTCGAATTGATAATAAACAAGCTAGGCCTAGCTTGGATCAAGATCAGATCGAATTTTTGTCATTTATATTTTGGATCAGATATAGATCAAATCAAAAACTTTCAATTCAATCTTGTGCACACAAATGATTCCTACAATGTGTTGTGTGGCCAAGACATTTTTACCCGATTTCAACCAATCAAGTCTGTTCTACTACATTCCAATATCATGTCAAGAACAACCATGTTTAGTGGATTAGATTGTTGATGTCATCACCTTCACACCCCCCCAGGTTCTCTCTATCATCGAGCGTCCTTTCCTGTTAGTGGCACATAACATTTCCTCTTGCACATGAAGCCCAAACAACCTAAGTTCCTTCCATGTGAGCCATGACAGTCTTCAGTGAGTCTATTGTGAATTTCCTAGAGCTTTTGATTTTGGTGCAACTATTCTCCCAAAAAAATTATTACCAATTAAAGTTAGGGGTACACTTGACTTGCTCATTTAGATTTTAATTGAGAGATTAAAATCTTGGTTGACTTTATGAGCCATCCAATTTAATCTTATGCCATAAAACTAATTTATTAAATCACAAAGCAACAACCCATACTCTAACATGGTAAATTTACATTAACAAAACATAAATTTAGTTTGGAACCTCAAATTAGCTAAAAGTGCAAGATTTTATTCTCAACTATGTGTAATACAATTTAGAAAATAAATGTAACTAGATGGTGATAAATTGGTATTTAACTTGTTGATCTCTAATTTGCATATCATTTGCATTTGTCCCTCCTCATAATACACATAACATGTATGATGCATATTTAGTTTGTTCCAAGCAACTAAAAATTCAACATGAATCAATCAACTCAATTACAACTCCATCTTAAATTAAAATTACAATTTCTACTTGAGAAAGAATTTGTCGAACTCGACTCAATGCCGATTTATCCCAACAGTTTTAGCCTTTAAGAATGACTTCGTGCATCCTTTTACACTAAAAAAAATGTTTGTGTTACATTTGGAGTTAACTTCAGTTGGTGCCTTTTAAACAAATTATTTTATCTATTTCTTCTTTCACAATAATTTAATTCTGCTTCATTTGATTTCTTAGTTTTGCCTTGAACATTTTAAGCTTAATTAATTTCGTTGTATATGTTTGGGTCATATATTCATTCCTCCTAGTTACTGGTGTTTAATCTATAAGTTTAGTAGTTTTGGACCTTTCCTTTTATATTAATTTCTTCTTGTTGAATGGGCTTTGAAATGCCTGTGTTCCTTCTGATGTAAGGGTTTCAGTTCAATCTTTTGATTTTATCTTGTGTGTTTCTAACTAAATTGACAACAGTGCTTTTCTCTTGCCTTTATTGTGTTGATCTTAATTTAATGTGAAGGAGAAATTTACTATTCCTTCATCAAATTTCTACAAAGATGCTCCATGTGTAGGCCGTTACTTGTTCCATGTGTATTAGTTAATCTTGCCTACTAGCTCGATAGTTTAATTATCTTATTGCGCAGTTAACTGAATTTTCAGCGAGCATCGCCAATATTCTTAAAATCCTTCATTAAATTTATGTGGATATGCAAATTAGAACATTTTAGTTTTGTCCTAGCTTCCTCTCTCCTATAAAAAAGCAGCCAAAAGATGATGATATGAGTTGTGATTTTTTGAGTTGAGAAAAGGAAAAGGGTATCTCTTCTAACTTAATAATTATAGGAAGGTGGCCACGAATTCGATGTCAGTTCACGACAGAGGGTGTTTGGATCAACTGGGAACGCAGAGAGGCCGCAAGTTTCCCATAGGAGCTTAAGGCTCATCATAGTGTCAGAACTTCTTCCCTTTTGATTTCTTAGTTTTTTCTTGAATATTTTTAGCTTAATTAATTTCACCATTTAAATTTGGGTCATATGTTCATTCCTCCTAGTTACTAGTGTTCAATCTATAAGTTTAGTAATTTTAGATCTTTTCTTCTATATTGATTTCTTCAGGTTGAATGGGATTTAAAATGCCTATGTTCCTTCTGATGCAAGGGCAGTTTAATCATTTTATTTTATCTTGTGTGTTTCTAACTAAATTGACAACAGTGCTTTTCTCTTGTCTTTATTGTGTTGATCTTAATTTAATGTGAAGGAGAAATTCACTGTTCTTTCATCAAATTTCCATAAATATGCTCCATGTGTAGGGCATTTCTTGTTCCATGCATATTAGTTACTCTTACCTATTAGTTCGATAGTTTAATTATTTTATTGCGCAAGTTAACTGAACTTTTAGCGAGCATCGCCAATCTTCTTAAAATCCTTCACTAAATTTATGTGGATATGCAAATTAGCATATTTTAAAAAAAAAAACCTAGTTTACTCTCCTCAGTCAAGTAGCATAATATTGTATTGTTCGTGTTCATATGAGTTAGGTATTTTAATTTCATAAAGCATCATATTTTAGGTCATATAAGGGTTTTCACACTATATCAAGTGTCCTGCCAAAGATATGAAAGAAAGATGATCAAAACCGATATACATCCTCTCTTTGTTTCATTTCAGGACCTAGGTATAGCTAACTGCTTACCTTTTCAAGAACACATGTAACATGCTACAACAACAAACAAAGCAGGCCATTAGTAGGGCATGTTTGATAACTTGTTTGAGTTAAATTTTTTGAAACCTAATTCAATGATAAAATTATTATCTTGGGATTTGAGTATAGTATGAAATAAAGTTAGTCTTCATCTTGAGATTTACATAGGATGAGCAGTAAAGTTAGTTTTCATCAAGGCATATATGTACGATGTGAAATAAAATTTATTTTTTATATTGACATTTGTGAGCAACCTAATACAAAGTTGTTATATTGGGCCATGCAGGTTTGAATTAAATAGTTTAAAATCAAACAAGTTTGAGTATAATGTTGTTGCCAAACAGGGCTGTATTCAAATGGAGAAGCATAGAAATATAGCACACAAAATTATTAAGCAAATGTATAGGTACTCCAATGATAAAAATGGAGATTTACATAAAATAACACAATAAGATTAACTGAAGCAGAAAGAAAGACGACAAGGATGGAATACCGATTCAATGAAGTCATCAGCTAACTCCAAAAGAAGATCTTCAACTTCAGGATCAATTTTACCAAATGCATCAACCTGCAGTAGGGAAAAGATTTATCGCTATGGAAAGTTTCCATAATCTTTTTTTCCTGGGAAACAAGAAGCTTGCACTGTTTGTGAAGAATGGACAGGCATAGGAAGAATTTAACAATGTTACCAGCCATTTGATTACAACATTGCTTTTGCAGCCCAAACAGCATTTGCTTTGGGTTACAACATTTATACTAAACAATGAATGAATTATTGCTCATTGTAAATATCACTGGAAACATGATGCGTAACATGCATCATTTTTCAATTGAGCTCCCTCACTAGTGATGACCGAGCTCCCACACTAGTGATGACAGACTAAAGCTAAGATAATACAAAAAGCACCTTTTTCAGTAGAAGAAAGGAGAACAAGAGATAATAAAACTAAAGCAGAAAACTGAAAGTTATCTATTGACTATTACCTTCTATGGCATGATTACATTGCCATTTTTAGTTTGAATATACCATAAATCTAAACTTAAAACTTCTCAGATATGGTTACTCAATGCAACAAAGTTACTCCTTCAGTAACCATTATGGTCGATCTGATTCCCCAATAACAGTGAAAAACAAAAACTCACAGTGAAGCATGATAAATCTCCTATGCTTTCTGACACAAATGCACACAGTATACCATCAGAACATGGAGTGATACCTGAGAAACCAAATCTTGTATTTTTCTCTTCCCAAGGAGTTGATTGCTGGCTTCAGTACCTTGACTTGAACTTCCACCAGTGATATTGGTACCAGATCCTGTTGTATCTGGTTGTGATCCAGTCAACGATTTTGAAATTGCAGGACCAGTAACTCTTGGAGATTGCTGCTGCTGCTGCTGCTGCTGCTGCTGAAGCTGTTGCAATTGTTGTAGCTGCTGTTGTTGTTGAAGCAATTGTGCCTGATGTTGATGTGGAGAGCCAAGCTGAGCTTGATGTTGTACTAATTGCGATATCTGCTGCTGACTCAGACCTAAAGACTTCTGATGAAGTTGGGAGGAGAGCTGCTGAGACAATTGCCTTTGCTGCTGGGGTTGAATATGATATGAAGGGGATACTGGTGAGGGCATCCCTGATTGCATTTGTTTTAGCCATTGCTGTGTTGAAATAGTGCCTTGTACCAATGCTGACGGCCCATTCTGAGGTAAGCCAGATAGTTGAGGGTTCACTGCTGCAAGAGACGATGCCCTTTGTAAGCTTTGACTTGAAAGCTTCTGTCCAAGGGATGCAAGGTTAACCCTCTCAAACACAATGCTTGTGCAACCAAAAAGATGTCCCATCAAGGTTAAAATAAAGCATGACTACTAGATAAAATCTGCAGGTTAGTGACATAAAACCAGGAAGGGAACAACTGTAGCAGAACATAACCTAGCATCAGGATATTCTAATTCTGCTAATAAATGATGGCTAAAGCTCATATCATCTATGGAGATTAAAAAGACACAGAAAAAGATGTAAATAGAACAAGCCTACCACTAAAGACTGACAAAAAAGGCAAAATAGTGATTAAAAAAAAGGAAAAACAAGGTTGTGAACATTTGCTATAATATCAGGTACAGTATCAAACAATTCCTAAGAGATTTAGCTCAACCCTATTTGCTTCTCAGTGTGAGTTTTAGATTTTGCCGAATCTAAGCTAATGAAATTACTATCTCATAAGAAGAGATACAATGCATCTAACAGATGTTCTGGTGTCTACATGTGATCCAATGTCACAACATTAGAAAAAGGAATGATAATGATCCCTATAGGACGCGGATCATTTCAATTATGATTAGACTTAAAATGACTTGGAGTAGGATCATTAAAAGTGATCATGAACCCCCTGTGCTCACAGAAAGCATTGCTTTTCAAATAGATGAATGGAGAAAACAAATCAACGTAGTCGATTCCAAGTACCTTAAGATTAAGGCTTTGTTGCCACTGTTGTTGTTATTGTTGTTGTTATTGTTGTTGTAAACTTCATCAAGTCAAACAAAATAGCTTCTCTAATTCGCATAAATTAGAAAAAACCTCCAGAGCTAGGATCAACTAATATACATTCTTTAAAGATCAAATTCAAAACTAAAACATTTCATGAATGATCCAGTATCCTTTTCTTTGAAATGTGTTCCAGTATCATTTATTTTGAAAGGTGACAGAATCATTTTTGATAAAATGGAAAGAGTAACTGAACAGTCACAAGTGGTTAGAATGTGGAACTGTATCGTGAGAGAACTATGACAATTCAGCTGAATTTTCATGCTTCATCTTTAACATGGCAAAATAACACAACGCAATTCATAGGCTCAGGAAGTGTATAACTGGAGAAATTGTAGGACTGCCACTTTAATTTTTCTGCAAATACACAAACTGTGGAATACATAACTTTCTCGAAAGATAATGATGTGAAAACACTAACTAGATGCAAAATAACCCTGCCTTCTTGGCACTTTTTCAACGAACTTAAAAAAGCACACCTGAGGAGAGCTGAGAGCTGCCTGTTGTGTTAGCTGCTGCCTAATCTGACCAGGAGTCAAACGTTGTTGCCCATATGAAAGAGGCCCATTTGCTCTAAGCTGTGAATTTAAACCAAGCGGACCCATCAACCCCATAGCTTGCATTCCTTGCAGTGACTGTCCTGATGAATTTGCAGTATGGAATTGGCCACCTTGCATCAAACCTGCCTTTTGCCTTGGCTACAAGGATGAAGTAAAAGTATTTAAACTAATAAACATCTAAGAAAAAAAGGAGGATATTTTTCAGACTCACAACAACTCATTTCGACAGAGATACAAAACTAATACTGGAAGAATGCACCAAACACTTCAATTCTCTGTTACCATAATTTTATTGAGGTAGTTACATAGAAAAATATGAAAAATGTTAGATATTAAATGCCCAAATCAATTTACATATAATGATCAAATTTTAACTAACGCATATAAAATGCCACTTTTAACAACCCAAATCTATTTTGCGTTGAGCTCAATTTCTCGTATAAAGCACTAAATATGCTAGAAGATTAAAGAACATGCATGGATTCATAAGAAATTTGCGTGAGACTGACAAGCAAATTGGCCATAACAAGAAAAATAATATATAACCAGAGACGGAATATCATAAAGCATCTTAAACGGGTCATTTTTTAGTGATATGTATCCAATGGCCCCAATTATTATTTCCTGGTATCTCCACCAAAAACAAAAGAAGTACTCACTAACAGGCAAGAAAAGTCCAAATTCAAGGATAAACAAGATAAATTCATCGTTCCCCAGTAAATTAGACACATTCCAGATTTTGTTCAGCTACAGGAAAAGATAATGGAAAAAATAAAGAACTAAATGATCAATATCTTATCTGAAAGCCAGCTCCTCAAATCTGAAGACAAAAAATTCTTTTTTCCAATAATGACATAAAAAGAAAACACATCACTAAACCTCTTTCTGAATACAACAAGACGTAGAATAAGTGCAATGCAATAGCAGTCAATTTACCTGACCCAGCATCTGCGATTGTATATTGAAATGTGCTGCTGCCTGGCTGGGAAGCATGGGGAGCGGCCCAGCCTGTCCCATCATCCCCGGCCTCGCCATTGGGCCGCCCAACTGCTGTTGTTGCTGTTGCGGCTGCTGCTGCTGCTGTTGTTGCTGCTGCTGCGCACTAAAGCTCATCTGCCCACCGTACATACCCGGCCTCATGGAACCAGAGGTAGTAGCGGCAGCACCAAACTGCTGCTGTATCTGGTTCATCCGCTGCACGGAACCCGACCTTTGGAGCCCGGGTTGCATCTGGAAGTTGGAGGTTGACGACATCATGTTGCTCTGCTGCTGTTGAACCTGTTGCTGCTGAGGCGTTGCCGGCGGCTTCGGCGAGAAATCTATTCCGGTAGAGGTGATTTGTTGCTGCGATTGGGCCAGCTGGGGAGACGCGATCTGGGGCAGATCAACGGATGAAGGGGAAGGCGGAATCGGGGGAGACGACAGGCTAGGGTTTTGAAGGTTGGGAGCGGGAATTTGATCACCACCGCCACCTGTCGGCTGGAGTGGTTTTGGGGGCGAGGAGGATGCGGAGTTCTCCGCCATTATAGGGATTTCGCGAGGGAGGGAGGGAGGGAGATCGGGGGGTTGGGGACGAAGAGTATACAAAAGGAGGGGAACGCGAAAAACCGCGCGTGGGAGCCTCGCAGAGACAATACTCGGCGAATACCTGATGGAAATCCCGACAATGACTTTTATAAGGATAAATTGCATATTCATCTCTGAGATTTTGACGTTCTACATACAAGTCCACAGACTTTTTTTTTATAACCAAGTGCACACACTTTTTTTTTTTATCTCAAGGCCCACAGACCTTTTTTTTTTTTTGATAATATTCAGGTCCACAGACTTTGAATCGAGTTCTTACATCCGTAAGATTTTAAGAGTTTTGTGTGCGGACTCGTGATCACATTAATCCAGACACCTATCTCGATCACGCCTAGGCCTATTAATAGTGAGTTATGACCCAATTTGATTTGAGTTTTGATCCGATTAAACACTCAAATGGATTCTTTTTTGACCTATCAACCCAACCTATTTATTGACTTGATTTGTTTACAAATAAATGAATCAGATCTAGATTACCATTGACTCAATCTAATTATATAATCTAATTTATAATTTTATAAGTATACGTTATGACTAATAATTCTCTTTGCAGGGAAGCTTAAATAGAGAGCACTACTATAATTAATTAATTAAAAATTCTTATAAATTATATGAATATCATATAATATATTTTTTTTCATAGTTTACTTTTTATAAATTTATATTTCACAATATATATATATAACACTTACAATTATATTGAAATACTCAAATTTATAAAAATATGGCATTTTTTAATTTCATTTTGAATAAATATAATACTATTTTAGATCTAATTATGAAAAATACTTCAATCAACGAGTCTAATTATAAATAAATCAAACAAGAAAATCTGAGTTCCAACCCAATTTAATTTTCGCACTAAGAAAATTCGAATGGATCATGACTCTATCTGATATAAATGGATTTAGATTCAGGACCAACTCCAATCTGAATATGACCCTTCAAGAGGCCCTAATCATACTTAATCTCTCTATCATTGGTGCTCTGCTTTGGTTTTGAGGAAGGCATCTTTTTTTATTAGAGTTATCAATTCCAATTAGCGAGTTAGGTTAGGAACCTATTCTTGACTCGATCCTATTAAGCTTGACTTAAATCTGACTTACTTATTGAACGAGTTAAATATCAAGACCCATACTCAATTTGTTTAATAAATAACTTACCCGACCAAAACCAACCCACCAATATGCATAGCATCTAAATATCATTTTTTGAGCCACAATTTTGTAATTTTTTAAAAAAAATTATGATAAAAAAATTAAAATACTATTTAAATATATAATCAAATCAAATAATTATTTTTTCTAAAGCCCTATTTAGTTGGAAGTCAAGCCAAAATTAAAATGACCTCCAATTATTTTTAAAAATAAAAAAAATAAATATATTGTGTTAAAATTTTATAAAATGTAAATAATATAAATTTTTATATTAAAATTTCTATATTGAAGATAAAAATTTTAAAAAAAATTAATAAAATAATTAAAAATCATAGATAAAATAGCCTTCAAAAAAATTAAACTTAAATAATATGATATAATATTAAAATAATATTAAACTAAATACGCTAACTATCATCAGTTATATCATCATTTAAAATCACACCATTCCTTAAAGGTTCTAATTGACATTTTTTTAACTTTTTTTTAATTCTCTTTTTACATATGCAATGACTAATAACTCCTTTGTTGGATATGGAATAAGTTAATCTTTCTTTAGAAACATAATCCTACTATTTTCTAAAAACTGATCAATACAAAATTTAAAAATAGATTTTGAATTTAACCAACTAGATTATTCAATATATTAAAAGTTTAGTTAATTGAATATTCTAACGAATTTATCCCAATTAAATCTAATTGCACTTTCTAATCTCATTTTTTTACTGCAGGATTAAAAATTTACTTAAATTTTAATATTAAATTTATTAAATTTTAATCTTAAAATTTATATCACATGATTGATAGATTAAAATCACTTGAAATTTGTCATTTTCAAAATAGATAGAAATAATATGCTCTATAAAAAATTCTGAAAAATGTAGAGTATAATCAACAATTATATTAACATCATGTATGATGTGGAATAGATTTTTTATATTAAAATTTATATAAAAGATAATAAATAAATATTTTATTTATTTAAAATAAGAAAAAAATTAAATCCTTATCAAAACGACAAATTTCAAGTTAATATAATAAATCCTTAATAAAAAAAACTTTATTTATGCACAGATTAAGTGACGTTTGTACAAATTAAATCCTTATCAAAACGTCACTTATGCGCACAAACATAAAAATAAGCTATTGGTTTGTTTAAATTAATTTTAATTTGAATTAAAACAAATTTTCAAAATTAAAAATTAATTAAAAATAACTGTACAAACCAAAAAATCCTATTCTAAGCATATTGTGACTTCCTAATCACATCAATAGTGATTTTAACGAAGAAGATTTAAATAGATCTAATATTCTAATTACAATACATGGGGTTATTATAGGAAAATAATTAAGGGGGCGTTTAATTCAATGTTATCTCAATGTTATATTATGTTATCTTTAGAAATTAATTGTTTGGTTTAATGACATCTTTAAATAACATTACAATTAATTACAAAAATGCCATTACATGATGACATCTAGATGTCACTCCAAATTGGGCGACATCTCAAAATAACACCATCAATTTGTCATTATAATGCCAATAACTTCCAACTAAACAAAAATAATTTGGATAACATTGATATTTTCTAATATCATAACATTGAACCAAACAAATGTCTATTGATGAATAACAATGACATTTAGATAACATGACATCTAAATAACATTGATATTGGGATAACACTGAACCAAACGCCCCCTAAATGATTTAATGATCCACATAGAAAATGCAATAAATATAAATTGTTTAATGAAAATTTTCTTTGTGATGAAACTTAAATATTTAGTTTAGAGCGTACCTCAAGCTACAGGGATTTGTGAAATTTACCCCAAAACAAAACCAGATTGACTCATCATCCCAATTCTTAGGAGTCCATCAAACAGAGAAGGGAAGGAAAATCCTGAGCAGCTTATCTTCCAGGATTTCTTTGCATCCACTGTTGCTGCATTTGCTTCTGCATTCCTGCTTGCCTTCCCACAAGCATGGAAGTAGATGGAGATTTATGGTGCACATCCTGCCTTGCAACATTCAGAAATCGACTGCGTGTCGGGTCGGACCTTTCGATTCCGTCGGTTTTTGATCTGAAATCAGGTCCAACTAGAGCGGTATACAGTGCGGTTCGGTCCATCAGAACGGACCGAGAAGAAAGCTTCCTGTATGTATCCATGAATGCCTGTGATATCTCACTTAGCCCTCTTGAGCCAACAGCTCTAGCAGCATTTTCGGATTGATCAAAAGGATCTTCAATCTATAAAAGTTAAAAGAATATAAACACCAGAACTGAAAGATGTAATATAAAGGCTAGTAGGAAGTATGTGCTTCTTGACCTACAAGAAGGTGGTGCTTTTTTTCCACCCATATATTTTTGCTGCTGATTTTTTCCCACTGTCCGGAAAAAGTGCAGATGGCATAATCAGAGGCCAGAGCACCAATTCTAGAAAACTGCATGTTAAAAATAGGGAAATGTGGTCACTTTAAAACTATCTCAAATCTAATCTAAAAAGAGCTTTGCTCTACTCCGGCGCTAGTTCAGGTCCTGACCGAACTCCATCCATGCAATTTCCCGTATTCGGATCAAGGAGATCATAATAAGACAATAAGACCGCAACAGTCGAAAGCTACATTCATCCCATAAATATGGCGTGGTGCCTTCTTTACTATGCTAGGGAGATAACAGGAATAATGAAAGAAACTAATACAGAAAAAGGTTGGTAGGGTTGTAGAGAGAAGAGTTTTTTTTTTTGGATAATTACCTACATGCCACACCATTTAGTTTTATTTATGCCTTACTCATCCATTCTTAATTAATTATGCTATGCACACTCAAAATATTATAAAATCTTACATACACACACTTGAGTTAAAATTAAATCAGAATTTTTTTGAAAAAAAAAATTTCTGTTAGTAAACCATTAAAATTATATTTTTACTTTTAATGGTACATATTTTTCTTTTCCTCAATACCACACTAAAGCGCTGATTTGTCCTAAAATCAATTCACATCACGGATGTCTCATTTCTTTGCCACCACCTAAACATTAAGGTTTTAGGATTTTCATTCAAAATATATTTAAATATCCTTAAAATAATATGATGAACGGCTCAGATTTCTTGTAATATAATTATAGTTAGGTTATTGAAAAATTATGATTACTCATTATAAAAAAAATAAGTTAAAATGTGTGTATGTAAGATTTTATAATGTTTTGAGTGTGCATAGCGTAATTAACTAAGAATGGATGGGTAGGCATAAATAAAACTAAATGGTGTGGCATGTAAGTAATTATCCCTTTTTTTTTATAGAAGGAGAAAGAAGAGTTAAAGATGCACTGCGATGGGGTGAGGAAATAATGCTACTACAAAGTGATGAGAAGTGATGGACGACAATAAGTTCATTATTATCTGAGATGATTCTACTGAACTATAACAACCAACAAAACACAGAATGAACTCTGGTAATATGCCATGAATACCCACCGATAAGAACTTAGAACTTGAAAAACAAAGGTTAACAAGCAGCAGATTCTTATGAATTTATACCTTCCTACAAAAAAAGAACTAGAAAAAAGAATTAGCCAATCTACCAGTCTATTTTGTCCTTTAGATTTTCTCTAAACAATTGATAAACAAACAAATGCAGTAGTTGAGCATATGACATATGTTGCTATTTTATGGCATGAAATCGCTGCGTTTACAAAATATTTACAATCTATTAACAAAATAATTTGGAAGAAAAATGAACCTTTTCTACTTGATGATGATCGAAAAATAATCCATTGTTTTGTGTCTACATCAACAAAATATTTCAACATTGCTTTTCAAGCACTTTCAGATCCAAGTATTCCAATTCAGAACACTATACTTTTTCTGGAGAGATATTGAGCATGATGCCCTCAAAACAACCAATGCACTTAGTAGAGGCAAATGAAATACCTTGTCAAAGAAAGAAACTAGAAGATGAGAAAAAGAGCTTTGATTTCTCTGGTTGGAAAGCTGGCTCCTATATGTCGACAGATTTGCAGCAAATGCTTCCTTTATGCAGCTCTCAGTAACACGTCCTTGATCAAACAAAGAAAATGTAAAACAATAAGTTCTATTGCTTGCTTGTTATATTGATTAAAGATGGCCATGGATATTCTTTTTTTGCAAAGTATCAATAAAATACATACACAAACAAAAAATGGCTTAAAAAGGCTCCAAGAAGCAAGAAAAATTTGTCAAGTGGAACTACAATATTTATCAGAGAAGAAAACAAACAGTAACCGCAATATGATACCTTTAATATCATCATCAATGTTTCCATGATATAAGTCCTTAAGAGGTGGTAAAATTGCAGGCTTGCATGTCTGATATGTAAGAAATAGATGTTCAAATTCAAATGGAAAACTGGACAGCTACCACTAAACGTGAATGCACAAAAGGTCTGAAGAAATACCTGGAAGTGGAAAATAACCAGCAGACAGAGTGAATATGAATTTAAAGTTCCTGCTTTTGGATCTTTGACATTATGTGCTTTGGCCCATTCTTTTATCTATGTAAAGAATGAAAACTTACAAATCAGAAAACTGTTAGAAACACAAACCAACCAATAAATAAGGAAACTGATGTAAAGGGAATTTGACAGATACCAGCAAAATAAATTCTCGAAATCGTGCATCTATACTGCTAAGACATTTAAGGATAATAGACTTGATATGACCAACATGGTTATCAATTGAGATATCACACGAGATATTGTGGAGATTGCTTCGATATGCGACAAGCGGAACTCTTGCATTTGGGATGAATTGAACATTATAAGCAACACCTGAAAAGGAAGTCATAGAAAGGTATCAGAATGAAGTAACAAAATGGATTATGATATGTAAAGAAAAAAAATTGAAATGTAGTACATGGAATGAATTTTCAGAATCAGAACCTTATATCTTTGAGGATCACTTTACTCTCTAATTGTACTACACAAGCATTAGCAGTTCAAGGGCATACTCCAAGTAACTTTAAAAGCAAACTCAGGTTTGTGTGACACCACTTCATATAAAGATATGTTAAGCAGCGTGCAAACTTGTGATTGACTATTCAGACTGAAAGATGGCTTTGGAAGGAATGGCAAGTTGCCACGGGGTACTTCCTATGACACTGAACAAATGAGAATACAGGTTCCTAAAATTGGAAATAGAGGAGCCATACATTAATAGTTCCAATCCTTTTCCAGAAAGGTATAGTTCCAATCCTCTTAGTTACATGCTTATGACTGTTTGCTTCCCCTCATGAAGCATCAACTAAAATTCTCAAACTGTAAAGTTTTAAATAATTTCTCTTTTACTTGGATGAAAAATTATAAATAAGATTGTTGTTTTTTATGGAACAATATCATGATAGGAAAGAATACCAGTCCTTCTCAAAGCACTAAATAGTTTTCGAAGAACATTCAGCATTCCCTTTCTAGAAGCAACATGAGCCGTAGAGTAGGTCAAGTCAATAAAAATATCCAAATCTCCCCATCTTGTGTAAAGGTTAGAAACAAAAGATCCAAATGGCTTGATCAAAACACCTGCAAAAAAAGGCCCTATTCAAATAACTTAAAACTACAGACATCACGAAAATTTGACAAAAGTGCGGAGATGAAGAATTAATCAATCAATCTCTCAAGGATTCACCAAACATTACTGATGTAATGAGCAAAAGAACTCCACGACTTCAATGATACAGTTAATAAAAGACAACCAAAACATGTTTCCTTACTGCTCCGTTATGTTCCATTTGAATTTCTAGGAAAAACTAAACCCAATATTGGTTTCGATCCTAGAAATTATTTAAATAAGCTAAAAAACAGCTCTGAAGCTGCAGATCTTTTTGTTTTTTTTGATAGAACTGAAACTGCAGATCAACTGCCAAGTGAACCGTACAAAGTTGATTTCCAGTAGCAGAACAGATATAAATAATACGCAAAAGAAATATTCAAATTAAAATGATATAGGAGCCTTCCATAAGGAATTATAGAATCGTGCTATAAAGCAAGATACATAATGTGCAAAAAAGGATGGTGACGATCAAAATTGGGATATGATTCTGCAAAATAAGCAGCTCTTTCTACAAACAGACAAAAAGAAGTTATTGGGTTAACTGAGAAAACTACAATGCAATAACATTTTGCTTGATCTGGTACAGTGTATGTTCGATATGGAACAAGATGCTAGAAAAACGATAACAAGTACCATTCAAGCTCTTCTCAGATCGGACCAAAGTTGCAAGCTCATTGATAGCATTCTGCCGCCTCATCGCATCTTCTTCTGTGGGATTAATCAAAGAAAGGATGTCCTTGACACAGAACTCCAGGTCAGCATGAGGATGTGATGGCTGGTGGTAGGCCATCGAGTGAACCACTTCAAAAACCAGGCTACAACATGAATCGCTACCAGAAGAAAATAAAATTATAAGTATAATACAATTAATAACCTCCGAATATCAAACTATTTTGGCCCTCTTACAAGCGTAATCAAAGATTCACAATACCTTCAGAAACGCATACGAAGATCACTGTCACGGATCAAGCTGACGGAAACCTAACAGTGCATTCTACGACTCGTTATGACTACAAATGAACAAAATAGAATCAGAAAAGACGCTCAAAAACCTTGAAAAACTACCCGCGATAACTCCGGAATCTACCCTTTACCAAGCGCGAGCTGCAATGGAGAAGAGCAATCGGCAGAGAAGGATCTACTCTTCGAAATTCGAAGAACTCACCACGCATAAAATTCTTGAATCTGAAAATTCCCCTTCTACTTCCCTTTTTCTGCCATCTACGATGACGCGGCGATTCTTCGACGCTCATGATCCAACCATCCCTGGAGGGAAACCAAAGGGGACGAGCCGAAGACTGACGACACTTCAAGCAGAACATTTTGCCTCTGGCGAGCCATCCACGTCGGTGATTCGCCTGCCAATCACACAACACCACGCGGATTGAGCAGGCCCAGTGCAGAGCATCACTAATAGCATTAACTTGGACCGTCTGATCAATCAATGGGGATGTCTATTTCGGCCACTAAAAAATACATATATGTTTAAAAAAAATAAATATAATTTCATAATAATAAATATTATATATACTTTTTTTAATTAAACCTGCTTGATATTAAATTATATTTAATATATATATATATATCTTGTTTTAATATTTTATTTTTTAGCAACTAAATAAACTATTGGAATGTCTATTTTTTATATATAGCGCTCAGGGCGTTGGCGGCGGACGCCGATGTGAGGGGCCACACGTGGATGCCTGAGTACAGGGCGTCGGTGCGCGGGGTCACACGCTGCGGCGACCTGCGCATGGGCGTCCACACACCGACTTCTGCGCGCGGCGGCGCCTGCGTGCAGACACCGGCGGCCACATGCTGCCGGGCACCGACGCTCGAGAAGGCGCGCAGGCAGCCTGTCAACGAGCGCACTGCGCGTGAGGGTAAAATCGTAATTGAAGAAATATTTAATTTAATTTTAATTTTTTTGATGAAGTAGCGGTATTTTAAACGGAAAACATTATATTGGACCTGATTGGAGCTTTTTAAAAATAACTAGGGCCCTGATGAATTATATAGTAATTATTGTGTATCTGAATGGCATGTTTTGACGTTTGTGGACCAGAACGATAAGTAGACAAACCTTAAAGGCCTAAGTAGAATTACCCTTAATATTTTTTAGAACAGTTTACTTTGCATGACATCATATGATTGACTAGCGATTCACATACACAATAATAGGAGAAGAGAAATTAATGTCTAGCGGATAACTTGCTTCGAATTAATTTGATTTTGTGCTGGGTTAATTTTGAAATTATTTTTTTTTCTAATTGACTTCAATCTGACTTATTAAAATTTTCTAACTTAAATTTTAAATTAAATTGAGCCAGATGTTTTATAAAAATTTCAATTAAACATATAAAATATATCAAATTATAATATTATAAAGTTATTTTTAAATTCTATATAAATTTTGTTTGATACTACACGAAAATTTTTAATCACGTCTTTTACATAAAAATATTATAACTTATTTACATATAAAAATTTCCAATTCTATGTTTTTTATTCTCTCAATTATATTTATATCAAGTTGTTAAATTAATTTTTTTTTAACAAATTAATTTATAGTTAGAAGAATTTGTTGATCTGATTTTTGGGAATGTAAGACAAAAATGCAAAATGAAGTATTACGAAAATTTAATTTTTACATAAATTATCATTACCGGTTAAAAATGTAAATTTTAATTATAATATAAAGCAAATATATGTATAGTATTTATTTATTAAAAATTATAAATTATATTATTCCCGAATAAAATCAAGCTATACTTTCAACTTTTTTCCTAAAAAAACTACTCCAATCACAACCATAGCAACACGCACAAGCACACGCGCGTATGGCCGAGTGCGCAAATGCACAAGCACACGTGCGCACGCCGCGCCGGCGCACATTATATATATATATATATATATGTGCGCGCATATTATATATTATAATCATATGATAACCTACAATTCTATACAATAAAAGGACTATTGAAATAGATTTAATTCTTGAAAAAAATTAAAATTATTTTTGTATTTCTAACATAAATTTAATTGAAGTTGAAAAAGAATAACTCTCCATAATAATAATAATAAGTAAGAAATAAGGAGGCATTTATTACAATGTTATCTTGGTTAACTATTACATTATTTAAAAATAATAATTATTTAATTTAATAACATATATAAAAAAATTTTAATAAAAAAATAATATTTACATGACATAATATCTACATTATATAACATAACACTAAAATAATAATGATCAAAATACTCTCTTAAAAAATTCACGTAGGAATTAAATCATGAAACTAAAAGAATATTTAGTTCAATATTACTTTAATATTATATTATATAATTTAAAAAAAATAATTATTTAATTATTTATTTAATTTATTTCTCAATCTCAACCATATCCCTAGTTGTCCTCACACAAACTCCATCATGGTCTTCATCCTTCTTTCTTAAGGAACATCTACGATAGGGGTGCAAGCAAATTTATAATGAATGGAACTAGTTACATCTCATTGCCAACGGAATTTAGTTGCAACTAATTCAAATGCTACGGCTATTAAGATGTATGCACGCTGAATTTATAGCTCTAACAGAACAAAAACAAAAATGAATCGAATCGAGTATATAGAGTTAAGCCTCAACTACTACAACTGTATACTTTTGTTGTAATCATGGATTTTGACATAAAAGCACCATTGAAAGTTGTGTTTATACTTACAGGGAACTAAAATCCACGGCTGCGGCGTGACCATACGAAGAGCAAACTCTGCAATAATTCGTTCGTTCACGGATTCTTATTTGGGTATTTGAATATAATACAATTGTCCTTCACTGATTAATTCAACGCTGGGTATGGATAGAATCCGTTCACTGTCATGCCACCGTCGACCGAGATGATCTGTGCAGTGATATATGAAGCAGAAGGCAAGCACAGAAATGCCACAAGAGAAGAAACTTCCTCTGGCTCTCCAACACGGTTTAATGGTGTTCGAGACAATACCCCCTCAATGAAGTTCTGGTTCTCAAGCAACTGCATGCAAGAACTGATGAGAACAAAGATTGCATACAAACCAGTGTATATCATATTTAAAACATTACACCTTCATTGCCACCATTATCAATGTATGATATTTCCACAAACAAGTTTATGTTTTGGATCTGTTGAAAGAGGAGTCAGGGGTGTAGAATTCAAGCCCCTTGGCAGCCAACAAAAAAAAAAGGCATGGCGTTTTAGTCATAATTTGTCATGTCCAAAACAAATTTCTAAACAATAAAAAGTTATTTTCTTTCACGACACAAACTCCAACATAAAAAAATAATTTATTCTTATATCCTATACACTTTAATACAACTATCAACTTTATTATGTATCACACAAAATTTAACATAAAATCAAGTTTATTTTACATCTAACACAACATATATGATCAAATTTGCCACGGAGTAGATTTCATGCCTAGTGTCCCCCGTATATTTCTAACACAAGATTAAATAAAAAGGGTAAAAAGAAGACATTATGCTTCATTGATTCAAGCCAAACTTGTGCATACTATGAGCGTGCCTAAAAATTATAAAATTGTTCTTAGTCATAGCCGGTAAGCCTGAATATTTAGGCCTATTGCTTAGCAGAAGTTTCACTGTCAGTATATCTTAACATTCTATAACTTTTACTTCAACATTGTTGTTTTCAAAACTTAAAACTTAATCATGCCACTTGTTTCTTTGAAGTTTTTTCTTTGGCAAAATTTACATTTTGTTTAACTTTCCTCTCATTTGATAGAATGTTATGATGATCAGTGAGAGGCAAAAGGCACCTGCCAATATACAACCTATTAAGAAGATATAAATTACTTAGAAGCTTTATCTAACTTCGAACTTCCTGAAATTTTAATCCATCCCCCGTAAGAAACAAAGAGCCATATTCACCCATATGACTATAAGCCCATGCTGTCATTTTTTTTTGAATATCGACAATATGCTGTTATTTTGAACCACAGCAAACCAACATGATGATCCGCAAAGGTTTTAATTAAAATGTTCAAGCAAATGCAGACACGGTATTCTGTCAAGTTGAAGATTAATTGCCGAGACAGAACAAAGCTACAGAAACATAGCCTTATCCAAAAGTACCTGGGAACAGTTAACAAAATTTTCTCACATTCAACTCAATGTGAAGCAATGCTCTAACAGAACGCAAGTAATTAAAGGTCATTATTTATAACCTTGTCACAAGTCATTTTTGCTCTACCCCTTCCTCTCTTATCTATAAGATTGATAGCTAGCTCAGATCGTGTCATAACACCTTTGATGGATCAATGAAGACTGGTTTTGTTTGTTAGTTATCATGTTTGTTGAGTTGACTTAGTCAAGTCTATTATTTATTGAAATTGTCTTTTCGTTAATAGTATGTTTAGTCCAACATTAGTAATTTCGGTTTTACTATGGGTGGGAATAGTCCCTTTATTTATAGTTAGTAATTGAAATTGAAATTAAAATTGAGTGCAAACGGGAATTCCATAATGGGATCGATATTTTGGTGAAGGGAAGAGTTGAGGTTGTGAGTGAGAATCCCTAAATCCTAGTTATCTCCAAAGAAAGAGAAGAGAGGGAGGGAGAGAGAGAGAGAGAATTCTTCCGAAACCTTCGTTTACTTCCACAACCACCGCCATCATCCACCAAAGTTTGTTTCTCAATGCTGCAGGCTTGCAAGCTCATGATCATCAGCTGATGAAGTGATCTGTGAAGACCACAAACACATCAGCCTCCGTAAGCTCTCCCTACATACATACTCTCACATGTGCCCTCATCAAGTTTTCTCACATCAATTGTAGGCCAAAGATTTCTCATTCAACAGAATACCATCAACAGTAAGCCCATGCAATCTTAACAACCCTCAAACCGATCTCCATAATTAATGGCATCTTCCTTTCAGCATCGCGTCATCCTCTACCATATGAGGTCACACAACAAATACCATTGATAGATTCTAGGGGGTGTGCAAACTATGGTTTTAAACCAAAAAACCGAAACCGAACACCATTTAAATTTAACTGTTGGTTTTGGTTTAGAATCTACGGTTTGGTGATGGTTTGATATTTTGGATATTTTCCGGTTAAATGGTTGGTTCGGTATCATATGTTTGGAACCAAACCGACCGAATTAACCGAATAAACCCACTTATTATATGGGTCAGTTCAGTATGGCAATTTTGCAGATTTGGGTTCGCCATAGACGGATCGTTCGCGAAAAGAAGGCTGATTCAAACCGACCCGAGAAGTTTCGAGATATTTAAAGGGTTGCCGACTAATGTTGCGCGCTGCGCTGCAAGGTCAAAGAAAGTTGCAGACCAAAAAGATATGTTTTTAAACCAAACCAAACCGAACCGAATCGTATTTATTTGGTGGTTTTGTTTGGGTTATAATATATTGGTCTGTTCGGTTTTCATAAATTAAAACAATACATCTTTTTGGTCTCGGTCCACCGATACCCCACTTAAACCGAATGCACACCCCTAAATAATCTCATTTGTTTAAATTTCGTTCACTGTTTTCATCTATTGTTGGATAATTGGATCTCAAATTGGTATCCAATTTACGTTTATCAGTTCAACTGAGGCATTTTTGGTGCGCCCTCACTGAGAGCATCAGATAATTATAATAATAATGTAAATGAAATTACATTGGAATAAAACCTAGGAGATCCATTTTTAATTTTCTTTGATTTCTCTAAAGACCAATTGCAATCCAATCGATAGTCCTAATATAATTTGGTAAATCCTCATTTACCAAAGATCTGATTCAATTTTAAGTTAAATTACTTTCTTTTGGTGGATTTCAATTCTGTTCTGACATCCACAATCTTGAAAATGACTGTCCTTTATTTGTCATAATGGCAGATTAATTCACTTGATCTCTTAATCTACAAATCATTGCATTCTATTCAAATCAACTAATTAAACATACATTAGGTTTAGGAATTTCGGTATTCTCAATTTTCATTATTCTGCATATCATTATCAATTTACTTTCATGGATAGCATTTCAATTTAGTTCATTATTGCACACCCACTCGATTTGGTTTTAGAATACGTTATTTCCTAATTATCGCAACTATCTCTAAGCAACAACACTTAATTTACGAATATTTGAAAAAAAAAATTCTAGAATTAACTTGCCTAGAGAGAAAGTGTGATCAAGTAATAACCAAAGGGTTCATTCAACTTAAACGTGGGGGCTATCAGGATATGTCTAAACAACTAGTTGGCCTACCAGTAATGGCAACCACTAATTATACAAAGGAACATCGATAAAAAGCTTAGAAGCCTAAGGCAATTTAGAAATGAGGTTGATTGAGACTATTACTTTCGATAGCATTTGCCACAAATGAAGAAGATTGATTGCAAAAATAAAGCTTACCAGCATAGAGGAACTCTCCACAACCACGCAAAAACTCATCCAATTGAGTATTTAGATGATATAAGATGATTCCAGACAAGTTTCGTTCATTCACCTATCTCTTAGATCAGTGGACGATGTGGGTTCAAGTACATTGCTAGTTTAATGGAATTCATACGTGACCGTGGGGCTTCCATGGCATCACTAAGATGACCTAATCTAGATTTGCATGTGGTTAAAAAGGAAGATAATACAAATGTGCAGCTATATGCATTGAAGTCACCAATATTATAGAAGCCAATCAGGCAGACCTAATATTATGTGAGATTTCCATTAGTGGGACACGACAGCAATTAACGATCAATTTATTCCAGACAAAGATCTACACCGCACACGAATCTCATCATGTGGCTCAATCTGATAGATGTTGACATCAATTGATTTGGCTCAGGCCGTGATAGGTGGCTGATCACTGAATTAAAAATCTTCATTTAAATCATTATTGATATGAAAAAAATATTCTAAAATTTGATCCTGATTTTATTTAAATTTTCTTCTTTTTTTTTGTATTGCGATTTAGTATGCTGTTAATCTCTTTTTATTTTCCGCAAATTTGGAATTTCAATTATAATAGGCCTATATAAAGCATGAACGTAGTGATGTTTATTTGAATCCTAAAATGAAATCAATCGAGTTTGAATTGTTGCGTTGTTATATTTCGTGAAAGGAAGGTGGGCCTTGAGTGAAAATCCCAAAATATCTTAAAAAAAATTTAAGATATTTTTCCCAACTTTTCTCATATTATAAATAACAATTTCAGCTCAAGGAAAATCCAAGTCCCTCGGTGCAATTTCTAGCCCTAAAACTTTTTTTTTCTTTCTCCTCTGTTGGCTCGAGACGACCCGAGCGTCGCCCCATTATTTCGCCTGATCGACGCCCCGGCAGCCCTGCCTTCCACCGACGACCCCGCCCGCCGCCTTAGTCGGTTGTACCACAACGCCATTCGCCCCGATCGGTCCACCCCTCGCCAACACTATGCCCGCTCTGCTAGCCCCACCTCCACCTCAAGGCGGCCTGCCGATCATCAGCGAACGCCAGCAACCTCACCACCCTGCTCCGATAGCTCGCCGCGCCTACTCACTTCTGCTCACTTCAGCCTTAACTCTGGGTGCTTGCAGCTACAATCACAGCTTCTCCTACTCTCGCTTTCCCTGTGGTCACGTGGATCGACGATTCAAGCTTGCACACACGAGTTCGGTTGCTGCTGACCTCATCATTAGTTGTCAACACCCGCGCCAACCTCCTCAGTATCACCTGCGCTTCACCACTTCCATGGATCTTCCTCTGGCTCTCTTCAATTGCTGCGATTCGTCTGTTGTGATTTGTCTCCGTTGTACGGAATCTCACCTGAGGTAAATCTGAAATCCTATTAAATATCTTGAATATTTTGCAAGATCTTGTGGTGATATCTATTTTCGGGACTGTTTGATTTGCTCACCTGTGTGACCTGAACATTATTATATGATTAAATTATTATTGAGTAATATTTCGTGGTTAGAATACCCCTTTACTGCATGCCCTAACTCTGTCTTTTGAGATATGATTATCTTAAATCGGTTGGCAGGTTAACTAAATATTATTTAGATTTATTTCTAAATATTTAAAATTGATTTTACTTCTCAAACTTATAATTTCTTAATTATTGTATAATTATCGTCAGCAAATATTCCTGAATAATTTTATGATCATTTGTTAAAATTATTTACTAATCTCTAGTTAGAATTACATTACATATATTGTCCTGCATCATTCCAAAACCCTAAGCCTCTGTTTGGTTGGTGTCCAAGTTAGTTATAACTATTTTTTAAAAGGGATAATTAACTACATGCCACACCATTTAGTTTTATTTATGTCTTAACCATTCATTCTTAGTTAATTACGCTATGCGTACTCAAAATATTACAAAATCTTACATACACACACTTGAGTTAAAACTTAATCAAAATCTATTTGAAAAAAAAATATTATGTTAAAAAATTATTAAAATTATATTTTTACCTTTAATTGTACATATTTTTCTCTTCCTCAATAACATACTAAAGCGCTGATTTGCCCTAAAATCAATTCACGTCGCGGATGTCTCCTTCCTCGCCGCCACCTAAATATTAAAGTTTTAGGATTTTCACTAAAATATATTTAAATATCCTTAAAATAATATGATGAACGACTCAGATTTCTTGTAATCTAACTATAGTTAGGTTATTGAAAAATTATGATTACTCATTATAATAGAAATAAGTTAAAATGTGTGTATGTAAGATTTTATAATATTTTGAGTGTGCATAGCGTAATTAATTATGAATGGATGGGTAAGGCATAAATAAAACTAAATGGTGTGGCATGTAGGTAATTATCTCTTTTTAAAAAAAATAACCTTATACAATTCTCAATACATCGACTAATTTTATTTAATATTATCACAATTAACTAACTTCATTTCTCATCATATATATATTTAAAAAAAAAGTTCTATATTTTTTTATAAAAATATTGAAAAAAATAGTCACTGGCTTAGATGCGAGCACAAAGGAAAAATTTTGGAATGATTTAGAAGAGTTAATACAAGAGATACCTCAGGAGGAAAGATTATTTATTGGAGATGGTGGAATTTAATTAGTCATCTTAGTCATTAATGACTTTCCTTAGATTTTAGATATATGTTGGTTCTGATTTTTTCCTTATACTCAATATAACGCAGTCGCAATCTTGAACATGCTTTAGGGTTGGGTGATTTATCAAATTTGCCACATTCCAGATGCACCAATAGGTAGATTTCTTTATTATTTATTTCGTGTTGCTCACTGTTATATGGTCCACACTACATGGGATATTTTTATCTAGAACGAAACATATAAGATTAAAATATAAATATAATTCGTGCGTAAATAAAAGCGCATATGACACTTTATAGGTTTTTTGCTATCTAATGATTTTAATCGTAACACCTTGCCAAGCCAAACTTGTGCATACGATATGGACGAGACATGTCGGCCTAAAATTTTATATTTTATTTATAAATTTTGATATTCTTAACGGGTAGTTGCTATATAGTTAGTTGAAATATTCGGGCCGGTAATGAATCGCGATGTTCTCTGAGAAATAATTTAGGACAAACAGGAGATAGCTTACCTATATTTGGTTATGTTTGTGGTCTAGAGCTGCGTTGTAGAGTGCATGATTAGTTTCTATAAAGCAAGAGGTCTAGGAATATTATTTTCGGGATTCAATATTTACCGTGTAATCTTAATGATTTGTATAAGTACACATACTTTTACTTCAAACGAGAGTGTAAAATTGTTTGTTTATCACATTAATTTATATATATATATTACTGAAAAAAATTAATATTTAGTTTTATTGTGAAATCCGACTAAAATCGCTCTAAGATCTTTCTTGATGAGAATATGTGTAAACTTATTTTTCTTTGGCTGAAAATTTTCTAGACTATGTATGTTTGGTTTTAATACTCTTTGTTGCCTCTCATTTGAATATGATGTCTGGACTTAGCAATGTTCATACAACTTTTTTAGGATATTTGAAGTGGATGATTTCACAAATTAGTTATGGAATTTTTCATAAGAAGATAGAGTACAGATCATGCCAATGTATACATATATGAATGCTTTAAAAGCCTATATAGGATGAGATCATAGGAATTTACGTAAGTCAGAAGCTGTGGTAATCTAATACTTCGACACTCGTCTCGTATTATTTGCCTCAAATCGACTTTCTATTACTCAAGAATTATCGCTAAGAGAATCAAAAGAGGCGCGATAATTCACAGCATTGCGGAGTGAGTTGACGGGTATGAACACTAGCGCGTGCCATGCTGCATTTAGGTTTTTGTATATGTTTGCTGAAATATCGACACAATGAGATTAGGTAACTGTGTTATTTTTGCTATGTAAACGACGTTTTGGTTTAAATTATAGTATATATAATACATCAGAAACCAACAGAATGATGTATTCCGGTAATGAGTTGTTAATTAATTAAAATGCATATACCAACATATATAGCAATAGGAGTGTGTGCAATTGAACTACAGGGTAAAGGATTAGTAAAGGGCGGGTATTCTTGACATTTATTTGAGGCGTAGTCAAGTTGAATCTTGTATAATTTTCTGATATATATGCCGAGAGGGTAATTGTGATAACTAAAGCTTACTCTATGTACAGGATAAATTGGCCATTATATCCTAAAGTGATCTCATGAAATCATTCAGAGGAACATCTTAAACGCCACATAATTATGTACTATCACTCAAATTCAACTGTAACTCATAAATGTGAAGCATTTTGACATGACTTACGTTTATAACAAGAACTCAAGTTAGGTATCCTATTTAATATAAGGTACTATATATTTATAACCTTGAGATATCGATCAAGTCATAAAATATATTATGACACTAACTACTCACTACATGAGACCTTTCCTCTCTTATCCTCGATGGGACAAAGAGTTATCTTTATTTTGTTTTTTTCGACGTCCATCTTCTTAGATTGATACGCAATAAGACTCAGATTGTGTGACAATAATGTAACACCTTTGATCGGCAATCATATGAAAGATTAAAAGTGAGTGGTAATTTGTCTATATGTATCAATGGGTTAGTTTTGTAACATTTGTTTTAGAAGTGGTGGGAGAAAAATATGACTTATGTCAAAAGATGCTATGTTAATATATATTTGAGATTAATTAGCTCCTTTTCTCTGACTTAATCTGAGATAATGTTTATAATTCCATATCATTATAATTTATTAATTAATAACCAACTATTTTAAAGCTGATTCAGCTGCTATATTAGACTATTGGGTAGTGTGCAGAATTACGTGCCCTTTACTTATAGTTAGTAATTGAAATTGAAATTAAAATTGAGTGCAAACGGGAATTTCCATAATGGATCGATATTTTAGTGGAAGGGAAGAGTTGAGGTTTGTGAGTGAGAATTCCTAAATCCTAGTTATCTCCAAAGAAAGAGAGAAGGGGGGAGAGAGGGAGAGAGAGAGAGAGAGAATTCTTCTGAAAACCTTCGTTTACTTCCACAACCACGCGCCATCATCCACCAAGAGTTCTTCCTATGCTGGCAGGCTTGCAAGCTCATGATCATCAGCTGATTGAAGTGATCTGTGGAAGACCGACAAGCACATCAGCCTCCGTAAGCTTCTCCTACATACATACTCTCTACATGTGCCATCATCAGGTTTTTCTCACATCAAATTGTAGGCAAGAGATTTCTCAATTCAACAGAATACCATCAACAGTAAGCCCATGCAATTTTACAACCCTTCAACCGGTCTCCATAATTAATGGCATCTTTCTTTCAGCATCGCGTCATCTCTTTGCCATATGAGGTCACACAACAAATACCATTGATAGATCTAGGGGGTGTGCAAACTATGGTTTTAAACCAAAAACCGAACCGAACACATTTAAATTTAACTGTTTGGTTTTGGTTTAGAATCTAGCGGTTTGGTGATGGTTTGATATTTTGGATATTCGGTTAAATGGTTTGGGTTCGGTTTCATATGTTTGGAAAACCAAACCGACCGAATTAACCGAATAACCCACTTATTTATAATTGGGGTCAGTTCAGTTGGCAATTTGCAGATTTGGGTTCGCTCAAAGACGGGTTCCGCGAGGAAAGAAGGCTGATTCAATCCGACCGAGAAGTTTTGAGATTATTTAGGGTTGCGTAATTGGCGCGGCTGCGCTGCAGGTCAAAGAGTTGCAGACCAAAATATGGTTTTAACCAAACCAAACCGAACCGAATCGATATTATTTGGTTGGTTTTGGTTTGGTTTATAATATAATTTGGTTGGGTTTGGTTTTCATTAATTAAAACCGAATACAATCTTTTTTTTGGTTCGGTCACCGAACCAACGCACTTAAACCGAATGCACACCCCTAAATAGATCTCATTTTGGTATAATTTCTCACTGTTTTCATCTATTGTTGGATAATTCGATCTCAAATTGGTATCCAATTTCGTTTATTTCAGTTTCAACTGAGGCATTTTGGTGCGGCCCTCACTGAGAGATCAGATAATTATAATAATAATAGTAAATGAAATTATCATTGGAATTAAACTCTGGGAGAATCCATTTAATTTCTTGATTCTCTAAAAGACCAATTGCAATCCAATCGAGTAGTCCTAATATAATTTGGTAATCCTCATTTACGCAAAGATCTGATTCAATTTTAAAGTTTAAATTGATTTCTTTGGTGGATTTCAATTCTGTCTGACATCACAATCTGAAAATGACTTGTCCTTTATTTGTGATAATGGCAGATTAATTCATTGATCT
>KZ451911.1:3356565-3388540 GCA_002786265.1 Apostasia shenzhenica | reverse complement strand
TAATCTACAAATCCTTGCATTCTATTCAACATCAACTAGGTATTAAAGCATACATTAGGTTAGGGAATTTACGGTATCTCAATTTTCATATTCTGCATATCATTTATCAATTTACTTCATGGATAGCATTTCATTTAGTTCATTTTGCACACCCACTCGATTTGGTTTAGAATACGTTATTTCTAATTATCCAACTATCTCTAGCACAACACTTAATTTACGGAATATCTTGAAAAAAAAAAATTTCTAGATTGACTGCCTAGAGAGAAAGTGTGATCAAGTAATAACCAAAGGTTCATCAACTTAAACGTGGGAGGCTATCAGATATGTCTAACAACTAGTTGCCTACCAGTAATGGCAACCACGAATTGATACAAAAGGAACATCGATAAAAGCTTAGAACCTAAGGCATATTTAGAAATGAAGGTTGATTGAGACTATTACTTTCAGTAGCATGCCACAAATGAAGAAGATTGATTTTGCTAAAATAAAGCTTACCAGCATAGAGACTCTCCACAACCGACGCAAAACTCATCCAATTGAGTATTTAGATGATATAAGATGATTCCAAGACAAGTATGTTCCATTCACCTATCTCTTAGATCAGTGGGACGATGTGGGTTCAAGTACATTGCTAGGTTTAATGGATATCATACGTGACGCGGGGCTTCCATGATCACTAAGATGACCTATCTAGATTTGCATGTGGTTTAAAAGAAGATATACAATGTGAGCTATAGTTGCATTGAGTCACCATAATTATAGAAGGCCAATCAGGAGACCTAAGATTATGTGAGATTCCATAGTGGGGACACGACAGCATTAGACTGTCAATTTATTCCAGACAGGATCTACACTCGGCAACTGAGATCTCATCATGTGGCGTCGATCTGAATAGATGATTGACATCAATAGATTTGGCTGCAGACGTGATTGGTGGCTGATCACTGAATTGAAAATCCTCATTTAAATCAATTTATTGATTTGAAAGAAAATATTCTAAATTTTGAGCTGATTTCATTTATTTCCTTCTTTTTTTAGATATTTGCATTTAGTATGCTGTAATCTCTTTTTATTTCCGCAATTTGAATTTCAATTATAATAGGCCTATATAAAGGCATGAACTAGTGATGTTTATTTTTAATCCTAAAATGAAATCAATCTGAGTTTGAATTGTTGCGTGTTATATTTCGGTGAAGGGAAAGGTTGGGGCCTTGAGTGAAAATCCCTAAATACCTTAAAGAAATTTAAGATATTTTCCCAACTTTTCTCATATTATAAATAACAATTTCAGCTCAAGGAAAATCCAAGTCCCTCGGTGCAATTTCTAGCCCTAAAACTTTTTTTTTTCTTTCTCCTCTGTTGGCTCGAGACGACCCCGAGCGTCGCCCCCTTATTCCGCTTGATCGACGCCCCGACAGCCCTTCCTTCCACCGGCGACCCCGCCCGCCGCCCTTAGCCGGTTGCACCACAACGCCATTCGCCCCGATCGGTCCACCCCTCGCCAACGCTATGCCCGCTATGCTAGCCCCACCTCCACCTCAAGGTGGCCTGCCGGTCATCAGCGAACACCAGCAACCTCACCACCCTGCTCCAATAGCTCGCCGCGCCTCACTTATGCTCACTTCAGCCTTAACTCTGGGTGCTTGCAGCTACAATCACAGCTTCTACTCTCGCTTTCCCTGTGGTCATGTGGATCGACAATTCAAGCTCGCACATACGAGTTCGGTTGCAGCCGACCTCATCATTAGTTGTCGACACCCGCGCCAACCTCCTCAGTATCACCTGCACTTCACCACTTCCATGGATCTTCCTCTGGCTCTCTTCAATTGCTGCGATTCGTCTGTTGTGATTCGTCTCCGTTGTACAGAATCTCACCTGAGGTAAATCTGAAATCCTATTAAATATCTCGAGTATTTTGTAAGATCTTGTGGTGATGTCTATTATCGGGACTGTTTGATTTGCTCGTCTGTGTGACCTGAACATTATTATGAGATTAAATTATTGTTGAGTAACATTTCGTGGTTAGAATACCCTTTACTGCATACCCTAACTCTGTCTTTTGAGATGTGATTATCTTAAATCGGTTGACAGGTTAACTAGATATTATTTAAATTTATTTTTAAATATTTAAAATTGATTTTACTTCTCGAACTTATAATTTCTTAATTATTGTATAATTATCGTCAGCAAATATTCCTGAACAATTTTATGATCATTTGTTAAAATTATTTACTAATCTCTAGTTAGAATTACATTACATACATTGTCCCGCATCATTCCAAAACTCTGAGCCTCTGTTTGGTTGGTGTCCATGTTGGTTATAACCATTTTTTTAAAAAAATAACCTTATACAATTCTCAATACATCGACTAATTTTATTTAATATTATCACAATTAACTAACTTCATTTTTCATCATATATATATTTCAAAAAAAAAGCTCTATATTTTTTTATAAAAATATTGAAAAAATAGTCATAGCTAATTTGGGCACCAATCAAACAAAGCCCTAGCATCACCACATCCTGGAGAGAGAGAGAGACCTACTATTGCAACACCTATGATTGCACTTGTTCCCACCATCAGTCGACCTCTTTTAAGAGAAAGACAAAATAGAGTGTCATACAGATGCACATAATACCACTGCTAAGCCGCATTATTCAAGTGAGGACATGATAGGGTGTAACAAAAAGAACAGTTAGTAATAAAGTGGCTAAAGTGGATATGAATCCGATTACTATTCCGTCAAAGACTAACCAATTAAGATCATTCTATAACCCTATCTTATAGATCAGTCTATTCAATAGTTCTATTATAGACTCTTATCACAAAAATAGTTACCTGTGCAATAAGAAATCAGACAAGTAAATAAAAATATTATTTCAAATTTTATACAACTGTATCATTTGTAATAACTAATAACAGAATTACAAGAGCTGTCATATTTTTTTCTCATTCTAAAACAAAGATCTTAATCATGTACATTATCGCCATTAAAAACTCAATCCCAATTTACTAACCAAAAACTCACAGAAAAGTGCTCTGTCACGTTCTAAACTGGTGAACGAGAAAGGCTGGATAGGTTGTTTGGGCAATGGGAGAATAATAATTTCAAATAAAAGCAACTGCAATTGTAGATGCTTGTTTAATACTGTACAGAACACTTCCGATATTTTCCACCAATAATAGAAGAACTCAAGTTAAATTTTGCAGGGATGAATGCCTACTTGCACATAAACAATGCCAAATAAAGTACATAATAGTATAAAAATCTCTACCTGGAATTGTGATTTTTTGATTGTAGCCAATTAACATTTTTAATCAACGTAGGTGCCTATCAATCATGATACTACAAAATAGTTAAGCAGAAAACTTTCTTACTTGGTCCACAAGTGAAGTCTTGATATACCATGGTGAAACAGAATTGACGCGAATGTTATCCTTTGCCCACTCACATGCAAGATTCTTTGTGATCTGATTCAATGCCGCTACAATGACATAATTTAGTTACTAAGCCACAACATTCAACAAAAATACATTTTTTCCAGCACGCAATAATGCTCAACATGGCTAACATGAGCTCTACCTTTAGTAGCAGCATAAATTGTACCGCTGCCAATGGCTACTACTCCAGCAACAGAAGATATGAACACAATGCTACCCTTTCCAGAAGCTTTCAGAAGAGGATGTGCAAGTTGGCTTATATGAAATGCTGATTCAAAGTTGGTGTTCATAATGAAAGAATAGTCTTCTTCAGAATAATCGATTGTATGTTTCCTTATATTTGAGCCAACATTATTTATCTGCAAAGAAGTTCACCGATTTAAATACCAAGCAAAATAGAGAAACTCTCAGTTCCTTCATAATGATATAACTATTTACTTTTTCATTGCCAACTAAATCAAAATAGAATACGTTAACAATTTGTTACAGAATGATTCCTTTCCTGATTTGCTCCTGATTCTCTTCTTGATTTACACCTGATTTCCTCTTCCCTCTTATTTGGAGGAGTCATATTCTTTCTCCACTAGTCTATTCTATTTCTGGAGTCATTCGTAGCTATGAATGTGTGAGGTTTCATGGTGGAGACATGAATCAACATTGAATCTAACGGCCGAGATGACATCACATGCTGAATCAAAATTTAAATTCAAATTGATTAAAGCTAATTGAAGGTTTTCATATTAACTTTATTCAGATTTGATTTGATTCAATTTAATTTAGAGTCGATTTCAAAGATTTGAAAACTTATTATATTTGAGGATGATTTTATTTTAGGGTAAATAGCATCTGAGTCTCTCTAGTTCACTCGTATGGGCAAATAAGTCCCTCGAATATTTAAATGTAGCAAACTGGTCCTCCAGTTTGATGAAATATGCACGTAGGTCCATGGGCCGTAACAGACATTAGAAATCATCTCTCTCTCCTCCCGATCGCCGCGCACGAGCGACGCCGCCGGACCCCGGCAGCTAAACGGCATGTGCGATCCACCGGCGGTGGCCGAGGGGCGTGTGAGACCCACCAGCGACCGCGCGGCTACCGGCGGGTCGCGTCGGCGTCGCCTGTGCAAGGGGATCGAGAGGAGAGAGAGAGAGAGGCACCTCTCTGCGCCTCTCTCACCCTCCTCTTGATCCCTGCGCACGGGCGACGCTGCGGCCGCGCGACGTGTGCGACCCATCGGCGGTCGCGCTGCGCCTGCGCTACTGCCGGCTGGTCGCGCGGTCGTCGCAAGTGCGAGAGGATCGGGAGGAGAGCCTCTCTCTCTCCTCCCGATCCCCGCGCATAGGCGACGCCGGGGCGGCTGCCAGTGGGTTGCACACGCCGCGAGGCCGTCGGTGGGTCGCACGGGTATGGCTGCCCCGAGAAGGGAGAGAGGTGCCTCTCTCTCCTCCCGATCCCCGCGCACGCGCGACGCTGACGCAACCCGCCGGCGACCGCACGGCCACCAGTGGGTCGCACGCGCCTCGCAGTCACTGGGGTCTGACAGCGTCGGGGGTGGAAAGAGAGATGCGGGGAGGAGAGAGAGAGGGTGATTTCTAACGTCTGTTACAGCCCAAGGACCTATATGCAAATTTCATTAAACTAGAGGATCAGTTTGCTACATTTAAATATTCGAGGGACATATTTGCCCATACGAGTAAACTAGAGGGACCCAGATACTATTTACCCTTTACTTTATTGTAATAGAATTAGCTTCATATTTATTTAGATTTATTTAGTATTTTATTTTCAACATTAAATATTATATTTTTGAATTTCGTCATCTCTCTATATAAAGAGGTCGCAGCATTGTATTAGTTGGTTGCTATTAATTAATGAAATGAGTTCAGAGTTTTCTGAGTACCTAGATCCAGGTCAAATTTTCGATATTTCGGTGAAGAAAAAAGATAAGGTTAGCCTTTAGTGAGGATTCTCAAATAATCTGGTTATCTGCTTTAATTTTTAAAAAAAACTCCTTTTTTGCTCCCTTGGATCCCTGATAAGTCTCCTTTGACTCTCACCCACCTTCGATGCTTGACAGCCTCCAATGCGCGCCCACCTTCGACGCGCACCCACCTTCAATGCGCGCCCGCATCCAACCTCCAACGCTCAACTGTATCCATCACTCGCCAGCGTTAGCAACCAGAGCCAGCACTAATTCGCTCGAGCGATGCCCGTGCATGCATATGCAAGACCACGAGCAGTGACCGCACACGCACACCCGTGTCCGCCAATTGCAGAGCAGCGAGCCCGCGTGCCTGCGAGCAATGTACGTAAGCAATGCTAATGCAACCTACGTAGCAACTCCAGCTTTCCCTCCGCCCACTAACTCCAGCCACTCCTTGGCTCTGTCCGCGATGCGCCGGCTCCACCTGCGACGCACCGGCTTCGCCTCTAGCCATTTGTTAATCTCGAACGCAGCACCTTCCGTAGCCATCATTGTGTCCGATCCCATTGACCTCGCGTGAACTTCTATTGACCACATTGATACAATTTCCCATTGAATCCAACCAATCGCTAATTATTCATTTTCAATAAAATTATTTGCTCTACTTGATTATCCGATTTAGCTCTAATCATATGACCAAAAACTTGGACCTGGGAGTAAATTACTATTGGTTTATTTATGAGATGTGACCTTAACACCTAAACCTTAGATTTAATTTATTGAATTTCAATTGACCGTGAGATGATCCACTTTAATTTAATTTTAAAATAATTCACTTACCGGGATTTAAAATTTTATTTATCATATAATTTATTTAGAAAATATTCCTACGCTTAATTAAAATAATTTATCAGTTAATTTTGTTTTGTTGATTATAAATTTATATATCATTTTTATTTTCCGTTCTGCATCATGTCATCTATTGTATATCACAAATTGGTGGAAACACCACGATCGATCATCAATTCATTCCTAACAGAGTTTATCGTCGACGATCGAAATCTAGCCATGCTGCTTCGATCTGGATCGATTAACTATTAGGATAGATTTGGAAAGATGGATGCTGCGGATCGCTGACTTGGTGAATTAGAAATCTCTCATTCATTCTGACTGATTGGAGATTTCATTTTGGGATGATTTTATTTCTAGCATTTATTTTGTATTAGTTGTTTCTATTTCTGTGATTGTTATTTTAAAAATATTATCTAGTATTTTCTTGTTTGTGTGAGGAATTTATTACATTACATATTTTTTCTTTATTGAGTCAGTTTATATGGAGGTTTATATAAAAGCTTCCCTGTTATTCTTATTTTTCTAATGCTGAATGAATTTGATTTGTATTTTTCCGTGAGATTATCTGATTCTGGAATGAATCGATATCCTGGATAGGGAAGGACTTGGGCTTTGAGTGAGAATCCTTAAACTCCACCCGCTCCAGCTCTTCACTCCGGGTTTGATTCCATTAATCTTGCACCCTCCAGCATTCACCTCGACTCCTCATCCACTCCGCCTACTAGCCTGTATTCTTGCGCCCAATTCACTGACTCCGATCTGACGTGGATGCATCGTCGTGCCTCGACAACACCGACTATGCGAACGTGCCTATTACGCCAACACGCGTACGACGGCTCTGCACGACGTCCTCGTACAGTTCCATCAGACGCGCCTGCTCTCCACCCGCGTGCGCCCCAGCTCCGACCGCGCGTTGCCCCAGCTCCGCCCACGCGCACCCAGCTCCCTCAGCGTGCTCGCGTGCGTCTGTGCCCTGTCCGTGTGCGATTGCGCCTCGCCCGACAACGCCGCTCCCGTGGGCGCCCGCGTGAATGGGCATGTGCGCCCGGCCCGCTCTCGCCGCTCGCGCCCGGCCCGTGCGCACGCCGCCCGCTCGCCTCAGTCCTGCCCTTGCGCGCCCAGTTCTGCCCGATCGAATCTACGCCCCGCACACGAGCTTGCACCGGTCTAGGCCCTAATTTGGGAAGTTATACCGTGGTCCCTGGATTATCTGACTCGAGCATAAATTTCAACAAAACCTTTAACTTGGTTAAGTCAAATAATCTGGATTTTTCAGCTCGCTTGTGATTTGCTCGAACTTATTCCACCTGCGTGACCTTTCATTATTGAGTAAATTTAAATTATTATTGGTTAAATATTGTGAGATCCTTAATCCTATTCCCCGTTTTTTATTTGTTGAAAATCGGATTGCGCACTAATCTGAATTGGTAGTTTTTCAATTACCTTCGATCTAATTTATTTAAAATTTTGAAAGAAATCAGTTTTGCGAGTTTAATGGGAACAATGAGGCAAAGGGCAACGGAAGCGAGCAAGTTCGGAGGTGAGAGAGTGCGCAAAGTGCTGGAGGCACTCGGAGATGATCCAGAGAGAGAGCCACAGATAGAGATTATTTTCTTTTGAAAAATGGATAACTAGGCTAATTTGATAATTCTCACCAAAAGTTAATCCTACACTTCACCAGAATATTGCCTCACTCCGAATCTAGGTTTTGAGAAAACTTAAATATAATTTCATTCATCAAATACTGCTTTCTATTACAATGCAAGGCGACCTCTTTATATAGAGAATTTTCATGAAAAGATTTCAAAAATAGAATATTAAATACAAAAAATAAAATGCTAAATAAACGAAAGCAAATATAGAATAATTCTATTGCAATTAAATAAAATAAGCTCCAAATATAGCAAGTATTCAAATCTCCCAAATCTGCTTTGAATCAAAACAAATCTAATAAAGCCCGAGTTAACTTATGCTTGATTCGGTCAAGTTCCTCTCACTTGTGGAGAATTAGTTGGGACACAGATCAGTATTGAATTGGACGAATAGGATGATGTCATGTGCTGAATCAAAATTCAAATTCAAATTAATTAAAACTATTGGAGATTTTCATATTAGCTTTACTTAGATTTAATTTTATTTAATTTGATTTGATTCAGAGCATATTTGGGAGATTTGAAGACTCGCTATATTTGGAGCTGAATTTATTTTATTGTAATAGAATTAGTTGCATATTTGCTTTTATTTATTTGGTATTTTATTTCATGTAAATTTAATACTGATTAGACTAAAACATATGACATTAAAAGAAAATTAAATGTATGCAGACTCGACTCATGACCCTACTAGTGCCTACTGTATGATTAATCCTGATTATAGAAATGCGAAAAATAAGTCAGGATTACAAGAGACGTGGTTCCTAATAGGTGCCATAAAATCCTCTAAAAATATTTAATAAACCATACAACACACCAGTTAGATATCCACATAATCAACCACCCAGTCTCATGGGCCCTCTGCCTATACAGGTCTACACGTATTGAGTTTTTATTAAATCAAGGATATGCATAAGTATGTTTAACTAGATCGAATCTATAAACCTCACAACAATTGTGACCTATAATCATCTCAATGTAATCGATAGTATTATCAACAAAGTAAAATGATTAGTGGAGTCTATTGAATCCATGATTTGCTCTTCTTTATAATTCAACTCTATGATTGTTTCCTCAACTTGACTTTCAACTTCTATCTTATAATTATCTTCCTCGTACATCTCATCTTCATACTTCTCGTACTCTCCAGCTAAGTTAGAATCTGCTACATAAATGAATATAGGTAAGAAATCGAGTTTCAATACTTCAGAAAGAATGAAGATTTTTGTAGAAAACTTATTCAATATTTCTGTTGTGAAGGAACTATAGGTGACCCCTATAGTTTTAATAAGTCTAGCAATGAGAGTTTGGAGCAAAGAGTATTGGTCTAGGAACATGTTAAGAACTATAAAGCTAACTCTATGGGATGAAAGAAAATAATATCTCATACGTAAGTAAGTTTTGATTTCATTCCACATCTCAAACAACCTAAACTTACCCCAAGAGCACTGATCCTCTAAGTCACTAATATACTCAATTTAAATTCAATAAATCGGATTCAAGGTTCAGGAATTTAGAACAGGTGTCTCGCATTTACATTTAACAGTAATTATCACTTAAATAAATGTCGAGTCACACAATTAGAGCCAAATGAATAATTCAAGTTAAGAAAATAATTTTATATTAAAATTGAATAATCAAATTAATTTGATTTTTAAAAAAATTATACTTTAGCTAAAGAAATTCAAGTAGTAGATAATAAATTCAAGTAGTAGTGATGCAAGTGAGACAGATGGCTCGGGTCAGCATGCTCGAGTGGTATGTTTCTCGGGCAAAGTAGCAAGCTAAGCGGAAAAGAAAGTGACAAATTGTCTCGCTCTGGTCAACAAGGCAACATGTAGCGGAGGTGGGCACGTGTCAGAGGCGGGGGAACGAGGAGACAGTGGGCGTTGAAGGCAAGAAGCTTCGGAGGTAGGAAAGTATGCAAAGTGCTTGAAGCGCTCAAAGATGATCCACAGAGAGAAAGAAAACAACAGATAGAGATTTTTTTTTTGAAAAGTGAATAACTAGGCTAGTTTGAGAATTCTCACCAAAAGCTAACCCTACCATTTTCTCACTAGAATACTAATCCCTTAACTTGAACTTAGGCTGTGAGAAAACCTAAATATAATTTCATTCATCAAATGCTACTTACTATTACAATGCAAAGCAACCACTTTATATAGAAAGATCTCATAAAGAAATTTGAAAATATAATATTAAATATAGGAAATAAAATACTAAATAAATGAAAGCAAACATGAAACTAATTCTATTACAATAAAATAAAATCAGCTTCAAATATGATGAGTATTCAAATCTCTCTAATCTGCTCTGAATCAAATCAAATCAATTTTAATCTAAATAAAGCTAATATGAAAATCTTTAATAGCTCTAGGTAATTTGAATTTTAATTTTAATTCAGCATAGCACATCCAGGCAATCTAATTCAATGTTAATCCGTATCCCCACCAGTCTTTATATCAAAAACACCATCAAGTATAAATAAAACCATTTTATCATTTGTTTTTCTCTCTCTATTTCTCCCTCTATTAGAGGCATTTTAATAATTTTAAAAATAAGAAATATCAAAAACTTATTCAATCATAAGACAATAAAAGTTTGATGCAAACGGTTAAAAATGACCTGTGTGAAATGCTTAGGTCAATTTTAGGGACCAATCCAAAAAAATTAATGAATCTTAGGAACCCAAATACTACTTTATGAAAATCGTGAACCTATTTGATATCAGGGACCTTTATAATATTTACCTTTATTTTTATACTCTATTGTTCTCTCCATCAAATAGCACCACAGTGGCTCATAAAAGCTTATGTTAGCACAACACTTTTAATATCTAATCATCATAATGCACCATCAATGCCTATGCCTAGGGTCCTTGTTTTTTAAGTCGAGTGCCTTTTTCCCACCAACGAAGTGGACAACCTCCCTAACAATGTCTCCCACAGAGCCTCCAGCCTTGTCATACACTTAGATCTCTCAAATGTGAAACTTAACCATGTAAGGCTGACATCAATTACTCCCCTGCTATTCTTCACCATGTCCGCTTCAATGATGCCTCTCAGTCCTCATCTTATCATAATGACCCATCTAGCCACCACTGAGTGAATACATCAGCAAAACAAGCTACAACAACAAAATGCATCATCCTACATTCCCTGAGCATTTGTCTCTTGACCTGCGCCTCCTTGACCCACACCATCTCAAAGACTATCTTCGAGCAAATCCCTTTGATTGCGGCAAAAGCACATAGCTGCCCCAGCCACTACCTTCACCGCCTATTGATACCCCCTTCCCGTTACTCAAAGTCCCTGAATACACAGTTATCTAAAGCTTCCCCATTAAAACACAAAATCTGAGGAAAAACACTTCCTCCCATCTCTCCCTTCTTCCCTTCCATTTAGCAGTCTATACGGCATCAGCACCACCATCTACGAGGATCTGTAGTCAATGCCCTACAAGATAAATGACACTATAGTGGCACTCATTTAGTTGGCTTTTAATTGTGCATCCCTTGGTTTCACGCCAGAACTTTTGTATGTGCTTTCTACCATCCTGGATGGTGCAACCCCAATCCCAAAACTAGTCACTTTGATGTCATCTCCCTAGCAGATTACACAAGTGCTATGGTGATAGAACCAGTTCAACCCATTATTGTCAAGTTATATAGGCCTAATAAAAACTAATTGTTTTGATGACATGAAAGTTTTCTTGAAGCCAAAAGGTATCTAGAAGTATGTTAGCGAAGACACCAAGTGCCCTACTAAATCTGGAATGAAGCTCAATCAATGGGAGATCAAAAAATTATAAGATCATGACATGGATGGCCAGCGCTGGTTGCACCTCCATCAACATGCAATTTAGCAAGTTCGAAAATAGAAAGGAGATTTAGGACTTTCATGCAAAAAGTTATAATCAGACCAACTCAGCCTTAATGTACAAGTTAAAAATTGCACTCACAACCTCAAATAAGAACCAAGGCAGTCTATTTCTAACTTTCGCTGTAAACTGTCCCCAGTCCGGGATCAACTTGCTTTACAGATACCCAAGTGGATATGGGATGGTGAACTTTATCATAAAATCTGTGAAGAGATACAGTTAGTTCAATTCCTGACGGCCTTTAAAGACAGCTTAGAGTCAGTTCGTACATCCATGCCCTATGAATCTCCCTTGCTTTTGTTGATTTTGCTCTTTTTGAATTGCTTACAAAAGAAACAAGGGAAAGGACCAATTTCAGGATAGATGATTCTCTTGTATTAGCAGCAAAGGCTCAAGTAAAGCCAAAGAGCATGTCTTAAATTCAGTGTCACTCTAATAAAAGGTTCAAGCATATTGCACCAAACTGTCCAAACAATCCTACTTCATCCAAAACTTGGCATGGATCAGCAAATAAGTGCAAATATTGTAAGGAACTTGGACATGTGCTGCAGAATTCTCTTCTAATCCAAATTTACTTAAGGTAAAATCAAAATGGAATCACAGCCTTGGAGATTTGCTGCAGTTGTTGTTGCTGCTTCTACTTAGGGTTAAAGATTTGATCTCAAGCTGATAGGACCTCAACTCAAACACTGAACCAAAAACTTTCAATTTTATCTTGATCTGAACAAAGCTTTGTACAAGGGGAGTTTGATCTGATGTCAATCTCAGCTAAGCCTAACTTGTTAATTGTCAACTCAAACTTGTTACGAGCCAATGTCAATGCAAATTTCAGTACATTTTTTATATGTTAGTTAAAATCTTACACATACATGTTTTTGTTCATCCACTATTTTAAATCTTGAATGTTCAACTTTATCTAATGGCTAGAAATAAATATAGAAATAATGACAATTGTTCCACGATTGTAAACTTTAGAACACGGGTTATGGGAAAAAATTTCTGAGATAGTCGTCCGCTAGGCTGCAGCTTTAAAACTAATGTAGTGAAACCAATTATTTGTGTATATATACAATATTTTTTTACTTTTTATTTTTCTAAATTGATCTGATCATATGTTAGTTGGATATTAGATTGACCGAAATATCGAGCTATAAAAGTAAATCATTAGTCAACTCATTCAGATAAAGGCGATTCAAATCAGATCCAAAACTTCATTCAACTTTCGATCAATCTTCAATTTGCGAACGAAGTTTAAAACCTTACTTTTGCTTTCCCATCACCTAGCTCACTTACTCCATAATTCAAGAGATGATTAGACAAGCACCATTTGTCTGTAATACTATAGATCTGCAACTTTCTCTACAGTTACTAATTCTATTCCACCAAGCAAACCCTCTCAATGATCATTCTTTGATTCGGGTGCTTCTAACTATATACCTACGACTTCTCTCTATCTAAATATTTCCTTAACTATCTTTCACAAATAAAAAACCCCAACGAATCACTTATTCAAGCTCTTCATCTTGGAGATTCATTCTTTTTCGAAAATTTAAAACTTTCAATAAATTTCAAAATCCATTTCGTCGGCCAGTAGCTACAGCATTAAATGTTGTGGCTTGAGCAGCATTGACTGCTGTGGTTTTCTAATGCCATAAATTTCAATGAATTTAACTTCTGTTAGCAAGGTTTTAAAAACCGGACCGGACCGACCGGTTCAACCGGTCAAACCGTGAACCGGTCAGCCAACCGATCCGGTTTAATTTTATAACAGGATCCACTTAAAATCGGCCAGAACCAGTCTAAACCGCGGTTCAACCGGTCAACCGGTGAACAGGTACGGTTGGACCGGTTGAGTTTAAAATTAAACAAAAAAAACTTTCTTAAACTCTGGGTCCCTAACTCAGCCTCCGTTCTGCGGTCTCTACTCGCGCGACAGTCACGACTCGAGATTTCTCTTACCTCGCACTCTCCTCTCCAGCCTCCATCCTTTCAGAATGATTTAGTATTTTAGTAATATAAAATGATGAAATAATTTAGTATTTTAATATTGATAAAGCATACATTTGTTCAAATCTTTTAATGATGTACTAAATATTATACTCAATTTGTGATTTGCGAATATTTTGTTGGGTTATTGATATTTTGATTTGCTTGGAATTATTTGGGTTATTGACATAAGATATTATTTGTTAAATTCAATTATTAAACATTCATTTTATGTTTAATTATTGTGTTGATATGTGAATAATATATATCTTAACTATATTTATATTATATTTTATTATTTTTTTAATTTTTACTTCATCCCAGTTCGACCCCGGTTCGACCTCGGTTCGACCATTGAACCTTGAACCTTGAACCTTTCAGTCTACCGGTTCTGAAGCCGGTCCGATTTTCAAAACCTTGTCTGTTAGTATCCTTTTGGAATCTCTTACAAACAATTCCCACCACTGAAAACCTTTTTGAGAATTTTTTCATTAAACATTAGAATTTCTACACCAAGATGATGTCCAATCTTTGCCCGGTCCTATTCAACTTCTCCTGGCAACAATTCCTAAGTTGTTTTTGAGACTTCCTATTAACACTCATTATCCTCCCGCTTACTTGAAAAACTATAACTGCTATTAAAGCTCCACTATTATTTCTCTAAGTGAACAAACTCCGTACCAAGAGGCAAGTTCTAATCCATAGTTGTAGGAAGCTATAGCAACCGACCTTGAGGCTTGGCAAAATATCTGCTCTTAGGAACTTTTGATCTCCCTCCTGAAAAAATCCATTGTCGAATGCAAATGGATGTACATAATTAAGACCAAAAAAGATGATTATATTGAGCACTACACAGCTCACCTCATTGTCAAACATTTCACACAGAGCCATGCGGAATGATTATGAGGAAACCTTTGCTCTAGGTGATTGCATGACGATTGTCTAAACCCTTCAAGTTGTTTCATCAACTCAAAGGTGGCCCCTGCATTGATGTCAAAAATTACTTCCTAAATGGAGATCTTTCCGAAGCAATCTACATGACACCTACGCACACCAACCACATTAAGCTTACAAAGATAGCAAAGCTCTTTAGAGTCTCAAACAAACACCCCCAAGCATGATTTGACAAAGTTTACTACAGTTCTTGATTATGGGTTTCAATAGACTAAACATGACACTGCCTTGTTCATTCGCAATTCATCACAAGTTATTTTACATTGCTAATTTATGTTAATGATATATTAGTTACCGGTAGCAATTTACAAGGTAAGTGATACAAAAAGCTACTACAAACTTGCTTTGATATGAAGGGTCTACATGCTCTTCTTTATTTTCTTGGCCATGCAGTCACTTATGTGAACAAGAATGGCTTTTTTGTGACTAAATTTTGAAGTAGTTATATTTGTGTACAATGTGAAATAAAACTAACATATTGTGTTGAGATTAAAGTTGTTGGTTTTATTAAAATATGCATATTGCGTAGCATGTAAATACTAATAAATTTTATATAAGAAGCTGTGTAAGATGTGAAAAAAATAAATAAATAATAAATAAATAATTGTTGAAAATTAGCATTATATGTGACTTTTTCTTAGCCAAGCTAGCTTGGCTATTTAAGGATGTTGCCAAACAGGCTCTTTCTCTCTGAAACTAGTGTGCATTTTAGTTGCTTATTCGTCTCAATCTTGTTTAAAAAATTGTTGATACACCTCTTGAGTTGAATACAACACTCAAACCAATAGACAGCATAGCTCAACAACAGCCATCCCAATCTAGTTAGGAGTCTTACTTATTTGGCTATCACATCATGACGTTCATATTGTTAGCTGTTTTATAGCTGAACCACATCATGCATATTATAATGTAGTGGCTATGAATAATCAAATGCTCCATTCATTGCAATTTATTATTCTTTGCTTATGTCGATGTCGATTGAGTTGGTGATATCATTGATTGATGTTGTAATAACCTCTTGAGAAATAATTAATAAACTAAATTTTGTCACCCCTCTGAACCGACAAATACAACACCAAAAAAATGTTCACCCCATTAGGAAAGGCAAAGCCCCCTAAAATCCATGCGACTCAGCTCTACAAATAGCCCCATAATCCTCAAATGAAAAACCAAGCCAAGCCAATCAAAATTCACTCTCTTCTCCTGCTTGTCTTCAGATTCGCATGTCTTCAACAAAGAGTCGACTCGGCTTGACTCTATCTTAGGTAAATTGTTCTACCTTTCTATCAAGTTGATTTTGAAATTTGATATATTCTACATGACTTAATAATAGAATATTTACAAAATATTTGTTATCTAAATGTATTATTTAGAATTATATTTATAAGTAAAGTTTTTCTATGACGAGTTAATCTAAATTTTCTCATGTTCAAATTGTGATGATCATAAAAATGTAATTGTTACCATAAAAAGGTTTACTATGTAAATATGCTAGCCATTACAGTGAACTACAATTTATCACGTATCATTGATTTAATAATAATACCACACGCAATAATAATAAATGAATTGGTTGTAAAGTTATAATCAGGCACTCAAATTTTGTTATAATTATAAATTATCTCATAGCCTACTGCATGAACCTATTCTTGAACTATTATCTAATTATACGAAATGTTATTGTGAATTAAAAATGAAATGATTAGGCACAAGCGAGCAAAATGCCAATCTTAAAACAGAAGGACCATCAATTTAATCTGCTTCAACATGTATAAAATAAAAATCTTCTCAAATTAACTCAAAATCCAGCCGGATGGGAAAAAGATCATCAGTCCAGAACAAAGGAGAATGTATTATTGCAAGACTCACGAGGATATTGAGTTTCCCGCAAAAGGTGGAAGAAACTTTCTGGATCAAATCCTCCCGCTGCTCCCGGACGGAGAGATCCGAAACTGATCCAGAGACGCGGTACCCTAATCCCTCCCATTTTTTCAAGCAATCGTTTAGCTCCGATTCTTTGCGTGAGCAAGTGTAGACCGTAGCCCCCAGCGCCGCAAGCTCCTCCACCACCGCGTTACTAATGAATCAAACACCAAAGCGACCATATCGAGGTTGAATACCACAATCTACGAGAAACACAAATCAAAAACTTAAATAAACACAGGAGAGGGAGGAAAAGAGATGAAAAGGACCCGATTCCTCTAGTGCCACCAGTGACGAGAGCTGTCATTCCGTCGAGAGACCAACGACCAGCCTTACAGCTCGTCCCTCTCTTCCCTTCCGCCATCGCCTTTCTCGTCCACAGCTTGCGTTGACGAAAAGCCTTTGTTCGATGAGGATTTTAGATTTGGTTAAACTCAACTCATTTATAAGTCATAACCGGTTTAAAATATATGAGTTTTGTTTTTTTTTATTTTATTCGTTTTTTCTACCAAAAACAAAAAAAAAAAGAAAGACTTTTTTGAGTTAATTTTAATTCTTTTCATAATTAATTTTATAAATTATATCCTAAATAAATTTTATTATTAAATTAAATTATTTTAAATTTTACATAAATTTTAATATTAAAATTTATTTTATTTTACATTCAACATAAATATTAAAATAAAAAATATGTTTTTTTTATATTCTAATATAATCAACTTTATTTAAAGTCTTCTACACATTTTAAAAGAAAAAAATTACATCAAAAATTATTTTTTTATTCTAATTAAAATTAATATTATATTAAGAATAATCAAACAGTAAATTTATATATTTATATACTGCATAATTATATTTAATAACTATTTTATACATATATTTATATATTAGGCATGTTATAAATTATTAAAAATATTATTCTAAATATATTATAATTATAATATAAAATAATATTTATATACTTTATAATATGAGAATATAATTTATATATAATATATAAAGAAGAAATTATACAAAATAATAAATTTATTCTGATATAATAACTAATTATATTTAAAAAAATAAATTAACTACATGATAATATAAATTAAAAATTAAATTAATCAAATAAAATTTATGAGCTAATTTAAATGATTCAATATTTTTAAATGATTAATATGCCGATCTTGATGAATTATAATAGTATTATTGAAAAAATAAGTCAAAATTGATAAATTGTATTTAGCCTGCAGTACTACATGAATAGCTTGAGCATCAATAAACTAATAAACTAAATTGATTTATATTTGACTAATTTATATATTAAAATAATTCCCCGATTTATTTAAATTAATATTTTATTATTATTTGTATTTAAATATATTTACTATTTATCCGCCGGCTGCTGAGTTGCCAGGTTGATTTCATAAAAAAATAAATAAATAAATTACATTCAGGTTCATGAGTTTAAAATTTAATAACACACAGGTCTAAATTTTTAAAATTATAACACACAAGTCCGGATTTTTTAAATTATAACATCGAGATCCCTAAAGTTTTAATAAATTATCAAATAGATCTTTTTTATTTTTTTATTATTAATTTTTTAAAAATTACCATTACATCCCTCTTCCTCTCTTAAGGAAAATGGGTATAATAGTAATTTTAAAAATTTTAAATAATAAAAAATAAAAAAACCGATTTGATAATTTATTAAAACTCAAGGACTATGATATTACAACATGGACATGTGCATTATTAAACTTTAAACTAAAGAACCTAAGTGTAATTTATCAAAAAAAAATACCATAATGAAAGAACACCTAAATAATAATAATCTAAAATAATTAATATGTTATACATTTGAGTTAATTCATCAAATTGTTACGGCCGAAATGATTAGAATGGTATAACTAAACAATATAAAAGTATCGATATTTTTATTTTTTATATAAATTAAATTGAAAATCAATTAACTATATTACATCAATTATCAAATAATTAACTAAACCAATAGATAAACAACCAAGTCATCTACTCGCCGAATTCCAAGAAAATTATGTATTCACTTTTTTCATTTTTTTTTATTAATATATATATATATATATATATATATTTAAGATATTAAATTACTCTATTATATTTACAATTTCTTTAAAAATTTAATTAGAATAACTCCAAGGGACTACGTAAGACCAATATAGAGAAATATTATAATTTTATATACTACTTAACAACTAAACTGCAATATTTTTTTGAATAACAAATCAAATTGACGAAAACAAAGAACGAAGCTGCTTAATACATCACAAGTTAAATTTTATATCAAAAATACTATACATATATCATAAAACAAAAATACTATGAATTAAATAACTAAAAGTATTATATATATGCTGTTAAAAGCTAACATCATAAGTATGATAAGTAATTAAGTGTTTTCAACTCTGCAAGCTTCAAAATGACGAGCAACCCCTAAAAGAAAGATTTTTGAAATATTAACAACAATGGATATCAACAGTAAAACATTTATCGTGCCTAAAGATATTGATAATTTTAGATAAATTATAATTTAAATTATCAGTTTGACATAAAAACTGACTTTAATATATAAAAGAAAAATTAACATGAACTAATAATGTCATCGCCCCCCTGTCAACTAAGAGCATTCGTTGATACAATCATACATTATGTGTCAAAAGATATATTCGTTATAAGATATGCAGTACACAAAATGATTAATGGAGTCAAATAAATTTTTAAAATTAAATATGAATAATTAACTAATTAATTAATCAAGATCATTAATTATTATTTAAGAAAAGATCATTAATTAGATGGAAATTAACTATTATTATTATTTAAAAATATTAAATAGAAATTATTATTTTAAAAAGATATGTATTATATGACCTATTAATATTTTAAATTAAAGTTAAAATTTTTGTCTAAAATAAAATTAATTTTTATATTGAAATCGTGAAAGATGACATAAAAAAATTATTTTTATTATTAATATTTGTATAAGTACGAAATAAAACTTATTTAATGATTTTAATTAAATATATTAGTAGAAAATGAGAAGAAAATTCAAAGCCAACGAACTTTTTTAGTCTTCGTCGCAATCAACCTCCCAAGACAGAGAGCAGCATCTCCACCACCGCCTCCATCGCCGGCCGCTTATTCCTCTCTTCCTCCAAGCAATCAACGGCCACCTCGACCATCCTCATTGCTTGCCTCCGGTCAAACTCGCCCTTCAACCCCGAATCCACCAAGCCCTCAATCCACCCCTTCTCTCCGGTCTCCACCTTCTCCCTCAAAACCCCCCTCGTCCTCCTCACTGCCGTCTCCATTTCCACCTCCCCCTCCATCACCATTCCCGAAATCCTCCTCCCACTCACTAACTCCAACAGCACAACCCCATAGCTGTAAACGTCCACCTTCCCGGTAATCGGGAGATTCGAAGCCCATTCCGGCGCTAGATATCCCCTCGTTCCACGAATCCTGGAGATGTTCGTCCCATTCCCACCTCTCCGGAGCAGCTTCGCCAGCCCGAAATCCGCAATTTTCGGCTCGAAGCTTGAATCAAGCAGTATGTTTTCCGGCTTCACGTCGCAGTGAATCACCCATTCCAAGCATTCATGGTGGAGATAAGCCAAACCCTTCGCCACCCCCACCGCTATCTTGAACCTTTCTTCCCATTTGAGCCATCCATGGCCGTCGAACAGGTGTTTATCTAACGACCCATTGCTGATGAACTCAGAAACTAATAGTCTGTGTGAAGATTCAGAGCAGAATCCCCATGTTCTCACTAGATTCATGTGATATATTCTTCCGATTACACTCACTTCACCCCAGAATTCTTCTCCTCCTTGCTTCACCTCCTCCAGCTTCTTCACGGCCACCACCATCCCGTTCTCAAGCACTCCCTTGTATACTACCCCTGATCCTCCCCTGCCAAGCTCTTCCTTGAATCTCCTTGTCGCCTTCTCCAGATCTTTATAACTAAATCTCCTGAACTGGCCTGAGATAACCTTGTATACTTCCGCCATTAGAATCCGATCATCTTTGTCTTTTCTGTAAACAAACCACCATCCGAAGGCGATGAAGAGAACTTCAACCACGAAGATCACTGCCAGAAAGCTGTAGAAAAAAACCCACACCACGCTCGACGTGCTCTTTTCCGTGAATCCCGGAGAGCTACCAATCGGAATAATCTCGTCGACGGGGCAAACGAGATTCTGCTCGGAGATGTTTGCTTTGGCGAGAGATTTAGGAACTTTCATGTAGATATCGGAGTATGGAGAAGCTCTGCCGTTGAAGAAGACGGATTTAGGATAACAGAATCCTCTCCTCTGTTTGTATGAAAACCCCTGGCAATTACAGTCGCTCAAGCATCTGTTCTTGCATTCGTTGAGAGAAGTCCCACCGGTGGCGTTGTAATCGAAGCCCCAAAAATCTGTAAAAGGAAGCCGCATGAATTCAAGTTCTTCGTCTTTCATCTGGCAGGTGAGATTGAATCTGGGTTGGCATCCGCTGACCCAGTTGCTGGGCTCCATCAGCTCGAAACCAGGAGGACATGAGCAATGGGCCTTGGGGTAGGAGCTGCAGATCCCATTCTGTCCGCAGAGCCCGTGAATCTGGCAAGTCTCCGGCAGAGCTTGCCAGGAGATCGTCCACAACCCAGTTTGATCATCCAAGCTGTAAACTCTAAGGTTTCCATCGTATTCGAGAGTGATTCTACGCTTGATCCGGGAAGAACCCGAATCAGAGGTGGCGAATCGGAGACGATCGCTGGAGAAGAAGAGCCCTGTTTCGTCGAGCACTCCGTGTCGGGTGCTGTTGTATATCGTTCTTCCGTTCTTCCACACGGTGCGATCAGGATCGGGCCAGTAGACGCTGGAGACCGTGGGGCCGTTGTAGGTCAGCCGGAGGACATTGCTGTCGTCGAAGTGGAACTCGTAGTATCCGGAGGAACTAGAGCCTCTCGCCATGGCGGAGATTAGCTTGATGTTCTTTGTAATGGGTTGAGAGGGAAGGAGAGTGTCGGTGGGAAAATCGAAGCTTTGCCAGAGGATTCTGCCGTTTGGGTCTTCGACCACGAGGTTTCCGGTGTCGAGCAGCCTGACGTGGTCGGCACCTGAGGACGTGGTGGCGGAGGACCAGATCGCCGTCCCGTCGGCGTCTGTGAGAGCCATGACGCCGTCGCTGCGAAGGGTGAGCTTGGAACGGTAGCCGTTGACGGGAAAGTCGCGGTTCGCCGTCCACGCGATGGTCTTGTTGCCGGAGTTGGAGAACCAGACGGAGAAAGAGAAGGCGTTGGTACCCACTCTGTAGAATCCGGCAGAGAAAGATTTGTCCGGGGAGACGAGAATGGTGGAGGGCTCCTCGACTGAGAGGTAAGAGAGCTTGGGGAGACTGGTGAGTTGAACGGAGGAGAAAGATGATGGTGCGAGGCAGGCGAGTAGGAGGAGAGGAAGAAGCATGGCGGATTGATGGAAGGAGAAGAAGAGCTTCTTCTACCTTCAATGTGATTCAAGATGAAGCATTTAATTAACGGTTTGCATGCACTAAATAGAGGAAGATTTGCTGAAAGCCGAAACTTTTACAAATAAGGAAAATTAATTAGCAATTTTGCACCGGCCAATTGGCCAATTGCTATTAAGTCCCTAAACTTTTAATGCCAAGGTTATTTAGTATGTAGTCCTTTGTGTGAGTTCAAGATTTTTAATGAGTACAGAATACGATCTTGTAGTACCATAGGACCGCCAATTCTAGACAAAGATACGGCCTTTGATTGGCGATAGACTGTCTAATTCCATTATCGGGTAGTCCAATTCTACGGAATTATTAAATACATTCTATTTCCCCTAACATTCTTCTTTATTACTGTTTTATTAAAAAAAAAAAACCAAGTTTCAAAAAAAATGTTAATAGCAATTAAGTCCTTTTATTTAAGGCTTTTGTGCAATTAAGTTTCTTTAATTTTAAAATTAGTCAAATTGGTCTTTTAATTTGAGATAATTTACAAAAAGTTAATTGATATTAATAATAAACTAATTTAATTAATTAAAAAATTTCCTTAATATTTCAAATGAAGATGATGTTCAACCTAAACTAATAGTTAGAGAAAAAAATTTTGATACTTTTATTAATATAGAAAGATTCATTTATATATTATATTAAATTAGAGAATTAATTTTATTAATTTGAAAATTAAAAGAATTCTGTCAAATATAGGCATAAATTAGAAGACTTTAATTACTATTAACTCAAAAAAATTGAGCTCTTCTAACATTCAAAAAAAATAGATTTCTTTTTATTCTTTTTTGATTTTTCCTTTTTGTCACTCTTCATTGTTTATATCAACTTAGCTCTTTATTGTTAGTATTTTTCGCTTTTCTTTTTCTTCCATTCCGCTGATTTTATATGAATAATGTAGAATCTGTTATAGTGTCTAGAGGGGAAGAGAAGTCGGTGATGGTAAAAAATAACTGAAGTAAAAATTAAAGGAGGAATTATATATATGACACCATATTTAGGTAAATAAATATGAACATGGACAAATCATTAGTCGGCTCGTCTGGCTTCGTTTACAGCTCTATCTTTAAGGCATGATTTACAATGAAGAAAATCAGTGTTAGATAGAATCGTCCACTTTAACTTTTTTTAGTTGTTGAATCACTGTCAATCCGTCCTAATACTATTATATCGACGATTATTATCAATGATGTTTTCTCACTTATTTTAAATTTTTCATTCAATTGATAATTTTTTTGGTTCCTTCGATTGTTTACTACTCTTCTTCAATTGAGGAATTGTAGCCATTTGGCTACATTCATTTTCCGAAATCACATACGATCAATATGATAGAATCTATTACATTATATATTTATTTATTTATTTTTATTTATTTAATTTTTTACATACCTATAAAAAAAATGTAACAGGGTTTGACAAAGGCCACCACTATCTAGAGGTCCCCAACATAAATTTTCTTGCAGAGCTCCTAGTGACAGATGGATTGGAGATGGGCACATTCAGAAGAACATAAAATTAAGGGTAAATTTCACATAGGTCTCTAAAATTAAGAGTTAATATCATCTAAATTCACATTTTCAAATCCCTGAAATTAACATTATATTTTGATAATTTTTTAAAAATATATATGATTAATTAATAAATTAATATCATTTTAAAAAAATTTATAAAAGAAACGTGTTTCTAACACCGTGAAATATTTTCCGTAAATCGCCTGAGCGATGGGCGACTTCTGGGACACAGAAGTCACTCGCTTCTCGGGTGACTTTATTCATAACAGAAATCGCCCATTCTCCGAGCACCTTCAATATTTTTTTAAAAAAAATAAATTTTATTTAAATGAATAAATCTTGATTTCTATAATTTTTTTATTTGAATTAAAAACTCTTTTGTCTCCACATTATATGAGAACATTTTCATAGCTACTGTAACTTCTAAAAATTCTCAACTTCTTTTCAAAATAATAAATTAATCGTTATAAATAATTAATAAAAAATATGAATAATTTTTATGATATTAAAAAAATATTAATATTAATTTATATTTTTAAATTTTAAAAAAATAAAATTTAAAATACAGTTTGAGTTGAACCAAATCTAATTTCGTGTTAAGCTGAAATTGAAAATTAGAGTTCAGTTAACTCAAACTAATTTTATTTTGACATAATTTAATTCCATGCCAGACTTGAATCGCTCGAATTTGATTCATAGTTTTTAAAACATTTATTAAAATATTCATCCTCCTTTGCCTGAGCTAAGAGTGCACTGATTACATAGTATAACGATACTTACAATAGAGGCATTTAATTTTGGGCAAATTTCACCCAGGTTTCTGAGTGGTTCACGTTTTTTAAATTTATCATCAGGGTCCCTAGGTTTTCAAAAATTATCATCTGGATCCTTTTTTTATTTTTTTTTATTATTAAAAATATACAAAATTACCATTATACCCTTACCAGATCTGGTGGAGAGAGAGAGAGTAAGGGTATAATGGTAATTTTATATATTTTTTAATAATAAAAATAATAATAAAGGACCCAAATGATATTTTTGAAAACCTAGGAAACATTGAATTCTTCACAAATTACGCATTTCACCATCATTTAGTAAATATTACGCATTTCACCATCATTTAGTAAATATTACGCATATCACACTCTCCTTATATTGCTTATGGGTTTTACATTTCTATTGTAACAATAAGGAGAGTGTGATATGCGTAATATTTACTAAATGATGGTGAAATGCGTAATTTGTGATGAATTCAATGTTCTGTACGTAAATCCCCCAATTTTAAAAACATGGACCTGTGTGATAATATTAACCCTTAAACTCAGGGACCTGGGTGAAATTTGCCCTTTAATTTTTAATAAGTGTCGTTATCTCAACTAGAAGACTAACTCGAGTAGGAAAGTGAAAGAATCTAATTACACATAGACTCGAATTAGAGATGCAGATGCTATAAACCCTTTTGAAAATGAATACTATACAGCGAACTTACCTAAATCATATTTATCATCTCAACATTCTGCATGCATAATTGCACTGATATTACCTCCAGGTTTTTTACAAACAAAAAAAAAACAATTACACAAATAAATAAAAACAATTTCTACTGCCAGTTCAAGCTCCAAAATAGAAAGAAAAAATGTTGATAAGAACTTCAGTAAGGAACTTCAACTGATTTATTGTTGGTTACAACAATGAAATTATAAGCATAAACTACCCCAAGTGGCTTGATCCATTGACAAAAGAACATAAAATGAAAACAAAAACAAAAAAAAAATGCTGATGTGGACCAAGAAAAGGTAATTTGGTTTAACTATAACAATTAAACCTAGTTGAACGACTCGATGATAAAAATAAATTTACATGGAATCAGGTGGCAGCAACGGCAAAACTTGTCACCATAGATTCCTTCGGTATTCTGTAACAATCAGGGAAAAGATAATAATAACTGGTATAGAAAATGCAACAAATGCAAAATCGTGCGAAATTGAGTAGAATGAAATGCATGTCACTAGGCGAACACGTCAATGTCTGACAGCCACGATTTTAGGATTTCGTAAGTTGAAAATGCGATTCCAATACTGGGGACGACTTTATAATACTCGGGCAATATACCCCTGTACAAGCCGCGAAAACCTTCAGAGCGGATGACATGCTTAATTGTCCCAAAAACTCCGGATTTGTACACATGAACTCTACCAGCTGCGCCTTCCAGCTGCATGCGTCTTCTTACGAGATCTAAAGGAAATATTACTGTGTAGGGAAACAGATAACGCAAATATGAGAATGCAGAATAAGGCAAAACGAAATCAGAAAATTATCAAACTGAAGAACTAAACTTGGAATGCAGAATAGAATGATTGCCATGGTAATTTCATGAATATGCCGGAAATTCAATCAACATAAGCATCAGAGTTCGATGTTTAAAGCCATTACACATGATTTCAAGGGTGAAGGCGTATCGTTGGCATTCTCAAATTCACGAACAAGGAATGGAGAGGTTAAATAGTCCAGTATACTTCAAAAATTTGGCCAAAAGATTGATAAAATTAAATAATTTGCGTAATGCGAGTAACTTATATCAAGTAAATTACCCGTAATGGTAAGAATTTCAACGCTTGAGTACCTCAATGGTTGCAGATATGCAGTTTTAAGAAGAGTGATGTATGATTGAGAAGATAACTCAAACAGAATGATCCCACCCAATGTCTCAAGTTAATCAACATCACAGACTTTTGAAATTGAACATAAAATTATGGCGCACACAAAAATAATTCTCCACTGAACAAACCTGTTGATGAAGCAATGCCAGAAACACTACCACAAGCCAAACTCATGAAGATATTAGAATCTTGCGGCCTTCAATTCAACGAAAAAAATGCATATATAATCAATTTAGAAAAATGAAAAAATCATTAAGGAAAATTTCAATAGAGTGAGTAAAATGGCAGGCCTGTTACCTCCGCAGTTGCCAGTTGGATCTCAAGGTTTCATAGGCAGAAAAGCTGATAGCTAAGTTTGGCCCTACACTCTGTAGTTTACTATTAATCAGCAAACTAGTTAATATAGAAAAAGTCATGTATGGATCCACACCAAATTTGATTACCAATAATGTAGCTCCAAGTCCTTTGTATAACCCACGAAGTCCCTCATCTCTACTAATGGCACAAACTGCATGCCAGATGCCTTGATAATAGGCTTGATTAGTCTGCAAAGTCATATCACATTAAGTTCGGAAATCTATTTTATAGATAAGAAAATGATAAAATGATACTGCTACAGAATTTTAATATTGTGGAAGCTACTGTCAGCTATTGTGTAGCAAGGATAAGTAGAAGTACACCACAAAATTGAAAGGCCAATTTATTTTCAATTGACATTGGATCATGACTAGAGATTATGGAATTCATTCACGGTACCCCCATTGGTTTTCCCTGTAAATTTAATAAATAAATGTTCACAAAGGAGTGGAATCAATAGGAAATTTCAACAATTATCGTGTGGAAAACATAGAAAGATCCTATCTGTTTCTAGAAATTATGAGAATTTATCTTTACAAGGATAATAGGTTCTTTTCAAAAACATGAGGAAAAACAGCAATAACTCAAATTAACGCCTCCCTAATTTGGATGCTTTTGATGTGAAAATATTATAAACGACTACAATGCTGGCAAAAATTCATCCTCGAATAGTAAACAACAATGATGAGACATCAAATACTATTGTCCACAAACATTAATAAAGAAAGAATAGTATCATTAGTTTCCCATCTGACATGACGCTAAACATGTACATAGCAAATTAGCAACACTATCAACCCATGAAGAGGATAAACCAACATAAGAAAAAATCAAGCTATATATCTGATATTTGCTGCAACATATAAGATATCTGCAAGGTGCAGAAATAATGCTTAGGGAAGATCAATCTTCTAAAGCAAAAGAACCAATTCAACCTATGATATACTTAAAGGTAAGTTCTATCACGAGATCATCAATTTTTTTCCTTTTTAAGAGATTATTTCCCAACATATATAATCCTGAGAAGACACCTAGACATTATGGTCCATACAACAGGTTGCTTAGAATTGTATTTTACATAAGAATTAAATTGTTTATGTAGATTTACCCAAATATAATGGTGCTTATATCTGCAACATATAATATACCTGCATGGGGAAGCTATGAAATTATGTTCAGTTGCAAAACTACTCAATGTATGTTAATACATATATGATATGCTCGATAGAAGATTAGCAAGAAACGAATCCAACCATATCCAAAGCAACATAATCAAATGTTCAAGAAGATAATGAGAACCAAATAAATGGTGCTTATATGACACATTCAGCAAGATTTTTACACCAAGGTGTAAAGGATTCATGCTCAAAACATAAAGGCAATCACCAAGCTTCAAGCAAAATTCCTAAAAGCAAAAAAGTACCTGGGTTGCAAGACGCGTCCTCACAAGATCTAATGGGTATGTAACAGTGGCAGCTGTCATTCCAGCCAAACCACCACCTATCAATCGTACACAAACATCAGCACTGCTATATTCTGTGTGTTTGTCAGTCCCAAGAATCATATTCAGCAACTGCAAGAATAAATTAGAGAAAAATGTGCAAAAGAGTACAGTACAATTTAAGGTGGCTAAATTCTTGAAAGATATCCTCATCTACCATACTGTCAACTTACATTTTTGTATTGATCATAAGCACAAAAACTAACAGATGAATAAGGCAACCGGTGCACTATTGTCACTAAGTTTCCTTTCCAAAAGGCTCTAAACCCTTCTTCACAAACAATACGATAAGCCTCATGCCGTACGCTAGCCTTCCTTAAAGCTGCAGCACTACTGTGCATGCCTTGCACCTGAAATAACAACATCCACATTAATAGGTTGTGCCAATAAGTTCAATAAAAGTGACAAGTTCAAAGAAGGTTATAACTAGTCAATCATACACAAATATCAGTAATCACATTATTACTGATTTGCTTATTGAAAGATCCTTCTAGTTACCCCCTAATTATATTTTAGTTCACAAATTTTAAAACTTTCTAAGTGGTCCTTATTTTAAAAATTTTGTAACAATGAAGATCCCTACAAATTGTCCTTATTGCATAAAAGGTCCTCAACGGTTTCTGTCAGCATCAAAGGAATACTCTATTTTAAAATTTTTAAATTTACATTTTTACCCCTTCTCTCCCTATCCCTCTCTCCCCCCCTCTCCCTCTCTCTCCCTGGAGGTAAGCAGCAGTGAGGTGATGGCAGCAAGCAATAAGTTATTAGAGAAAATATGTAATGGCATATTTTTGAAAAAATGAAGAGATAATAAAGGTAAAAATGAAAATTTGCTAATCATAACTGTAGAGGGGCAATGTTTGAAATATTAGGTAAATTATATGGATCAATTAAAATATTTTTAATAACTGTGGACTACAATATAATAAGGTGTTAACTATAGGGACCTTTCAATAATTAACCCTTAAATAAATAGTGCAATAAGTTTCGTATGGCGTGTCAAAAATAAACATTCTTCAACATCAAAATTTTCCATCCATAAGATGCTTCAGTTCTGTCTCCTTGGTACTGATGACATCAATCTCATGAAAAAATACTATGGTATAAATTAAAAGAGCTAAAAATAATGTAGCACCAAGACAATTGGAGTGCTTGTGACGATGTAAGTGTAATTGAAAAATATGAGGCAAATCATGTGAAGTTGATGCCAAGCAACCCCACATTTCTACAATAAACTTGCTCCAGATCGGTCCATTGCAAGATGGTCAAGGTTAGTCATCATCAATCAATGTCGAAGTCAACATTGAATTCTCAAATTCTCTTGTTTGGAAACCCAAAGATACAATATGGTCAACAATCGCATTTATGGTGGTCAATGGGGTTAGGTGCCTTAAAGTTAAGTAAGTCATTGCAACAAGATTTGTTTGAAATTGGGCACATAAATGACCATTTAGTTATCATAGTTACGGTGCCTTGAGGCTTTCATATAACATCAATCGTACACATTGACAATACAGTGTATCCTGCAAAGAGGTATCAAGTTTTTATTTGATCGTATGTTTACAATCAACTAAAGCACACCTATGATTGAGTCGGTGTAGCCTCAATCAATAATCCGATAGGCTTTACAAAAGAAATGTCACCTTCTTCATTTTGTTGGATAATCCCTAAAATGCAATGATCACGCTTTTAAGTACAATTACCCAGACAATTGATGAAATAGGGATTTTTGGTCTCTTACTAATTTTAGAGTTAATATGGAGAAATTTTGCATTTATTTGTCGTGTATAAGTATGAATACCCTAATGTAACGTGAACTTTTAATGAATGAATGAAACCATTGTCCCACACATGAATCTCTTCAATGGATAAATTCGCTGTCAGTTATTGAAGCAATCGAGCTTTGTATCATCGCTCTTAGTACAGTAGTTCAAACCATGCAGGTTTTGATTGTTGGTCTTAATATTTTCTATTTTTTCTTCTAATATTTCTCCTCTTAAGTCCTAACTTCACTAAACACGAAGTGTTTCTGCGAGTTCTTCAATTCTGACACTTGCTTAAAACATGTTTTTGATAGAATCACTAGTTTCTAGAATTGTTTTCATTAACGTTATAGATTTCAAGATTGTTTACGGTTTTTTTGGCTCATTTTGATGCCCCTAATTTTGGTCATAGGCGAATGTGTCAACACCATTTTTGCATTCAAGTGAAATCGGCTTATTATTGGAGTATTTTTTATTTAGGGTAAATTGCACAAGGGCCCTTGAGGTTAGAATGACACTGCAAATAGGCCACACGTTTTAAAAAGGCTAGATTGAAGTCCCCGAATTTGTGTTCGCGCTGTCGTTTAGTTCCTTAGTTTAAATATCGCTTTTCTGGATAATCCAATTAGACAGTAACTGTTAAATTTGACTGTTAGCCATATTTATATAAACCAAAATGCCCATATAACTCATATTAAATGGTTTCTTTGTATTTTTTATCAACCCCAGATGCAGAGCTTCCCATCAAAGACCAGTCTCCCCATTTCAAGCTCTTTATTATATATCAAAGTAAAGATAATAATATTTTTAATACTTTGTTAATTTAAGCATATTTTAGTATATATTCTGTCTTCTATTTTTTTTAGGATGAGTTTTCAAAGTATTGGCTGCTCAAAAAAAGATGGTATATCAGAAATATGAACAATGGAGAAGATCGGCGAAGAACTTCAAAATGATCTCCAGAAGCGATGAAAGAAAAATTTCGAAGCTCTTTAAAATAATGTGGAGAATGAGTAAAAAATCTAAGGGTAAAATAAAAGCCAGCAAGTTTTAGACGTCTTCTCACTTGAGACCAAACGGCAGCGCAAACACAAACACGGGAACCCAAATCAAGGCTTTTTAAAACATGAGACCTATTTGCAGAGCCAAACTAACCTTAGAAGCCCCTATGCAATTTACCCTTTTATTTATTGTCATGTATTTTTATTTTATTTGCGTCAATCAAACTTATTCGTCGATAGGAATGTCCTCTTTGGTGTCCTGTGTATATTTTGAGTTAATGTCTTATATTTGATTTAAGTCAATTTAGGTTCAAAATAGTTCAATTTGAATCAAATCGACTCAAATGAAGGAGGTTTGGACTTAGTTGTAACAGTGCCATTAAAAATGGAGCCGCAGCCCTAGGACCAATTGGGTCTTCCTTTCTCCCAGAGGCGTTGAACCAACGGCAAACTCCCCAGCCTCCGCTCGACCACACTAGCTCCACTTGATGCTAGGTCTCATCCACAACAAGCGAATGGCCGCACATCTGATTCTCTCGCACACAACCTAGCTACAACTTCCCTCTAGAAACTGTCGCATGTTGCAGCTTCTACTTCACACATTGAGATGGCTTCGCCAAGTTTAGTTATGGTGATGCAGCGCCAGATCACCAGCACCGATGACTTCGTTATAATCTACGACCTCGAGCGTAGATTATAACAATTTATTACCTTATACACAGTTATCTTTATTTCTGCATTTTATTCGAGTTGTTTGAATCGAACATTATGTTTATTTCGGTGGGAATGCCCACTTTGATGTCATGTATATATAGTGGGTCAACCAAGAGTCTTGAATGAGTCGAATCAAATTGGGTTCAAGAATATTCATCTTGAATCAATTTGATTCAATTTTAGGCAAGTTTAGGACTTATTTACAGCTGAACTATGATGACTTGATGCAATTTTCAGCCAAGCTATTAAACAAATCAACCCTAAAACTGGTTTCGGGGACTTCGCTTTTTCAGCCGGGCTGAATGCGGCTCGGCCGCTTCGGTTCACCACGC
>KZ451911.1:3320574-3347638 GCA_002786265.1 Apostasia shenzhenica | reverse complement strand
TCTAAGGACCCAAATATGCAAATTAACTTAACTATATGATGCCAAGGAGATTAATCAAAATATAAGCAAATTATACTATCTAACAGCATTTGCATATTCACATGACATTCATGGAGTTTCTAAAAAAATTAAGTATGCTTCGTGCAAATTCAGTAAACTTGTGCAAATTCAGATAAATAAAATAACCTCTCAAGTTAACAGAGATTAACTCATAAGCATAATCTGATTTACATTTCACATGAAACTAAAACTGACTGATTAGATCCCAACAAAAACTTAACAGAACCAACAGTGAGAATAATGAGTAACAGAGAATGACAACTATGGATTAAATAAACCCAACCCAACAAATGGAATTTCAATCAGATTTTTGATACCCAACAGAACCAGAAGGAATAAGAGCATGGCAAAGCAAAAATAAATCAGAGAATAGAACATAACATGAAATCAACCCAAGGCAAATGAAAATAGATCTGAACCCAAAACAAGAACAGAAAAAACCAGGGAAACCTGCAGCCCCTCTGCGTTCCCGGTCCGAATCGACGCCACCTGCGCAGATTCGCTCGAAGATCAAAAAAACCAAGGAAACCTGCAGCCCTCTGCGTTCCCGGTCCGAATCGACGCCACCTGCGCAGATTCACAGCGAAAGGAGTAAACTCTCCACTCGGAATCAGGTAGAAATCATCAACAGCATCATCATCATGAAGATATCATCATCCACATCACTTTTATAGAGAAGAAGAAGAAGCGGAAGTTGCGCGGCCAACGCGAAGATGCTGCGACTCGTGGTTGGCGTGCCGAGAAAGCTCGCAAATCTGTTGGACGTGGCATGACCGGGCGAAATGGAAAAGGCAGAGCGATGGACGTCGCGCGGGCGAAGCAGACGTGGATCCACCTGGCGACGAAGCATGCTCGCGGCTGCTGGCGGGGGCCGCGCGCATCGTGCGAAGCAGGCGCGGCGCGGCGTGGTGAACCGAAGCGGCCGAGCGCATCAGCCCGGCTGAGAAAAGGAAGTCCCGAACCAGTTAGGGTTGATGTTGTTTTAATAAGTGGTGAAATTGCATCCAGTCATCATAGTTCAGCTGTATCATAAATAAGTCCTAAACTTGCCTAAAATTGAATCAAATTGATTCAAGATGAATATTCTTGAACCCAATTTGATTCGACTCATTCAAGACTCTTGGTTGACCCACTATATATACATGACATCAAAGTGGGCATTCCCACCGAAATAAACATAATGTTCGACTCAAACAACTCGAATAAAATGCAGAAATAAAGATAACTGTGTATAAGGTAATAAATTATTATAATCTACGCTCGAGGTCGTAGATTATAAAGAAGTCATCGGTGCTGGTGATCTGGCGCTGCATCAATTCTCCCCGGCTTCGAAAAATTCGACTCCGTCGAAGATTGTTGCAGGTACTCCTCTAGCAAGCTAAGATGAAGATGTGCTAGCTCATCATAAGTAATCCATGAATCATCTATAGGTGATAAACCTCTCCATCTGACAAGAAACCTGTGTAATAACCCGTCAGTAGTAAAAGTAATCTGATCACTCAAAATATCCTCAGGTATATGCTATACCGGTGGCATATTTATCTGAATTTGCACAAGTTTACTGAATTTGCACGAAGCATACTTAATTTTTTTAGAAACTCCATGAATGTCATGTGAATATGCAAATGCTGTTAGATAGTATAATTTGCTTATATTTTGATTAATCTCCTTGGCATCATATAGTTAAGTTAATTTGCATATTTGGGTCCTTAGAATAGTATTCTTCTAAGTAAAATTAGTCCTAGGCACGATCCTAATTTTGGTAGCGTTAGGATCGCGTTAAACCGATCCCTGCGCTGCATCATATGGACTCCAAACTCCCACAACCATATCATATACTAAACTTGTTCCTTACATCAGTTAGATTGGAGTCCCACTTATCGTATTTGCTACATAATATAGAGTTTAATCTAACTTAGTTAACAAAAAATGTATTTGCATCTATGAGAACTTCTAGGCCACTTGGGCACATCGAATCTCTTAGCCTACAAAGTTTTTAAATACTAAAAGAATGTTAAATGAATAAAAAAAGAATATATTACTACATATTTACAAAAACAAAAGCGATGTATAAGATTGTACTAATTATAAAAAAAATAAATTAATGAGACATACTCTAAAACTTTGGGAGAAAGTATTCGAGCATAAATTAAGTCGTAAGATTAAATACCACAAAACTAGTTCAATTTTACACTAGGCAAATCTACTATGGAAAATATATATCCATAGAGAAATTTAATGGAGAAATTTTGGGAAAAAAAAAAGAACTATATTTGGCATTCATTGATTTAAAGAAAGCTTATGATAAGTTCTAATGAAAGCAATTTAAAAAATTTTACAGAAAAAAGAAATTTACATTGTTTATATTCAAGTTATTAAAGATATATATAAAAAAATTATTACTTATGTTCATACACAGAGGATTTCACTGAGAATTTTACTATTAAAATTGAATTACATCGAAGCTCAGTTTTAATTCAATATCTATTTACTTTGGTTATAAATGTCTTGACTAAATACAATCAAAAAAAGGTGTCTTGCTACATGCTTTACACAGTTAATACTTTTCTTATTAATAAGACTAGAGATGCAGCTAAAACGAAATAAAAGTATTAGTATAGAGAAAGTGATAATTGAATATATAATTAACAAGAAGAATAAGCAATTTAGATACTTTAATTCAATCATGCAAAATGAAGATTAAATAGATAATATTATTAACAAGATGTAAGCGTAATTAAAAAAATGAAAAAATAGATATAGTGTATTGTATGAAAGAAAAATCTCATTGAAAGACTAGCATTCAGCAACATATAACAGCCCTATAAAATAAGTGTCGAAAAAATGAGAATGCTAAAGTGGATATGTGAGTACACATGAAAAGACAAGATGAAAATTGAATATATCCATGAGAGTTTAAACAGTCTCAATTGAAGATATGTTCAGCAATAATCGGCTTAAATGGTTTGAACATATAAATCATAAGCTAATAAAAGTTCCAGAAGAAAGAGTTAATTTATTAGATCTAATCCATATAATAAAAAAGAGAAAGAAAGAGGATAACCAAAAAAGACAACAAGAAACTATAAAAAATTATCTCACATATTTGGAGCTAAATGAAAATTTGTTATTTAGTAAAGTGTAAAGAATTCATATAATCGACCCCACTTAGTGGACTAAAAGTTTGGTGGCAGTGGTGGTGGTGGTAGTGGTGGCTATTGATGTTGTTGTTGTTGAGAACTTTAAGGTCACCATCATCTACCACAAGTACTACTTCTAGGTGTTCAATGGTATGTTTGGGGTTGATGGGTTTACATGTGCTCTTAGCGCCACTCCTAATGTAGTGGTTCATGAGAACCATATTTTTTATCACCTCAAGGATGTCACCTAGAAAACCTCACCCCTTTAGCCCTTCAAACTAGACGAATGTGTACTTATTGTTTTATTTCTATGTGAAAACATGTGCAAGAGGCCAAAGGTAAAAGGAAAGGCTAATGGACCTATAAATAAGGCTGAAATAGTTGACCTTTATGTGTGAACTAGAAGACAAGTAAACCAATTTGCAAAAAGGCCAAACAAATTAATCCCTAGCAAGCCAACACATATCTACCGGTGCAAGCACAAATCAGACTCCATCCCTCTAGATTTCACCATTGTCGACCATTGTTCAGCCCTAGAAACCCGACTGACTAGCATCCATGTCATCACCAATAGTCTCTGGACATCACACCAAGGCAAACGTCCACTCTCCAGTGCCAGCTTGAGAGCTTCGATGAATTTAATTAAGGCTAAAGTGGGATCATTTTGGGGCAATTTTGGAGAAGAAGAAACAAGATGAGTACAACAACTATAGTCCATGAGGTGAGGAGGGGATCCATGCTGACTCTCCTATAAGTTTGAAGCCATTCGAGAGCATCGAACTCCGATTTGAGTCCCATATATTTATGTCTTGTTCTAGTGTTGTTTCAAATTCCTCTGTTCCATTTAGTTTACTTCAAAACTTGTACTAAGCATGGTTTTACCTATTTGGGCGTGTTCTTTTTTTACCTATATCTTACTAGAAAGTTATTAATTTTGGGCTTAGTTCCTCGAATGTTTTGTGAAGAACATAAAACTAAATCTATGAACCTTTGGTCCTCAATAGTTCCTTATTGTGTATCCTGAAATAGATGGATGCCAAATCAATTTTTTGTATATTATTTTGATTATCTGTTCTATCTTGAATACGAAACAGAGTACTTGAATTAAAAAAGATATTGCTATGTGATAAAACATGAGCTTACAATATTATCTATGTTCTTCCATTATCCATGTTTAAGAGTGTAAAGAATGGAAATCTGCCTTCATGGCAATGCTATATTCATTTTGTGAATATTTTTGAGATATGCACTTCATCATTACACTCCGCATTCCTAGGCTCTCAACCACTTTCTTGGAAAGACATTTGGATGTAAAGCTCATAGTTTTTCTGATGGAGGTGATTGATAATGTGATTGTCTGAATGTGGGAAATGCCTATTATGTATGATCTGTAAAGTTTAAATATGGTTCTAAATCTTAGACTAGCTTTGCTTGTTTGGAACTCATTTTTGGGATGGTTTGAGTTATTTTGGGGATAGAGAGCGAAATTTATTTTAATGTTATGATACAAAATAAAATTATTTATTATTGAGAATTGTGTTAGAAGGGAGATGTTAAATTTTTATTGAAAGATGTATATGATGTTAAATAAAGTTGATTTTTAAGGTAAATATTTGTGTATAATATGATGTGAAGTAATATTTTTAGGTTTAGGGTCGTTTTGGTCCCCAACGTGTAATGCAAGGCAGTGGTCTGATGTAGGAACTAGTAGGGGTGCCCATTTTCTATGTGGCAGAGGTCGCCTGATAAAGGATGATCCCAAGTAGTGTTTGAATGCGAGGGAACGCAAGATGAAGATGACAATGTTGGGGGTACTCGATGAAACCTAGGTTATAGAACGAACATGCAACACATAATCCAACAGCTAATAAGAAATAGTTTCAGCATTTGGAGATCCATTCCAGTGAAAGATGATATAAAAATAGTGGGCATATAGAGTGATTTGTAGAACTTCCCACTAATATAGCAAAAGCAATTTTTACAAATTGTAAATCGCAAGCCGGAGTTTAATTAGGTCAGACACAATACCTATAGATTATTTTCCTTATATTAACAATACATGGCATCTCTGAGATACTCATTTGTTTAGTTAAAAGAACAGCTTGCAATCAACAAACAAAGAATAAACTGAAGATTCTGGAACATAAAGTTAGGCAGAAGGTCGGCTGGGATCAGTAATCCACGAAGATTAAAAACCACACATTAAACCTAAAAACAAATGTAAACGGTTCCAACAGGCTCACAATAAGAACTTGCCACATTACCTGCATTAGAATTGTCAATCTAGCTAGCGGCGCCGTGCAAGTTTTGCTGACGACCCCAGCAACTCCACCTGCAACAAGATGAGACAGCGCCCCAACCTGCGGCTGCTGGTGGTGGTGCTGGAGCTGCGACTGCCGCTGGCTAGGGTACTTCAGGGCGGCGCCGCTATGCACAGCGCTGAAGGGACTATTTCCTCCCCCCTCCATCATCATCCCCACACGTGCCTCCGTCCGCATCGATCCTTCCCCCCAAAGAAGAACTGGCGTACGCCCCTCCAGAAACCCTAGCAGAGACGAGATAAAAAGCTTAACCGAAGAATTCTTCACAAGTCGGTCGATGGCGATGGCCGATGGCCGATGGCCGATGGCTTTCTAGGGTTCTCGCGGTTAATTTCCGAGGCGTTTTTGCATAATTTCCCATTAATCGTAATGAATATCACAATGTGCCGCGAAGGATCACAAATGTAATCGTGTTCCTACGCTTTACGGGACTCGTTAGTCGTTAATCGTTAGCATTATGATCGATAACGGTCATCCAATTTAGAGTAGAATAACGTCATCGACTCATCATTAGCCGTTTAATGTCCCGCGAGACACTGGAACAGTATAAACCCTAGAGCTACAGTTGCTATGTTCAAAGTTCAAACATTCACGGTTTATTTCTTGGAATATTCCTTTGCATGTAGAGCAGTTAATGATACAAATTCAAACTGATCTGATCTCAACTTACAATTAATTTGAAGTTTTTTAATTCAATTTTGATCTAATTTAAAATATAAATAAAAAAGAGTTCAATCTGATTTTGATCGAACTAGGCTTAACTCATTTATTATCTATTTAAGCTCAATCTAATTTAAATTCGATCCTACTTTTAATTAAAAATTTTGATATAAATATCTTTATTTATTTAAGTGAAGAAAATCATGCTATCTATTGCGATCTAAGTTAAAAATAAAAATAAAAAAATTAATCTCTAAAAAAAATTCTAAAATAATTATCCATTAAATTGTTATAAAAAAAATAACGTACTAATATATATAGTTTTATTTGTTATTTTAATTAATATGATTTCGAGCTAGCTCGATTTAATTCTACATCGACTCAAGATTCGATTGATAAAAGTTTCAAGTAATAAAAATACTTCCTTAGTTGGCTCGCTTTGATCGAGTTTATCTCGATTTGATCCAAAACTCGATTCAATTTTTAATCAATATTTATTCTTTGAGCAAATTTAACAATCTTATTCTTGTGCAGTTATGTGCCTTGAGTTTTTAGTGAATTGAAATTTGATCCAAAAAATGGATTAAAAAAAAATCAGTCCAAAAATTCAGGGTATAAGCTTAGACTTCTAATTTTTTCCAAATTTGGTTTCTCAGATCTATGATCATTAGTTCTTTAGGTTGATTCTCGTTATTTTAATTGATTTTTTGAATTGGGAATATTTCTTAATGAAAAATTAAATTTTAAAATACCAAAATATCCCTTAGACTCTCCCACAAAAAATAACTTATTTTAGCTTAAAAATTATTTTATATCTCATTCTACACAAATTTCAATATTAAATAATCACTTTATTTCACATCTAACATAATTTTTAATATAACTCATTCACTTTATTTCACATTATATATATTTTTTTAAATATTTTCACAAATATTTTTCAAATCATTTTTTTTTTCAATCAAGCTTAAGCTAAGGCCATGCTTAAAGAAAAGAGAGCCAGGCTACACAAATGATTTCAATTTCTCCTTCAAATTTTTATAATTTGTTGGTACATGTAACATGGTCCTAAAATTTTATAGTAAATTAAAACAACATATTCCTATCAAAATATATATATATATATATATATATATTAACAATTAATTTAAATTTTTTAGAATTAAAAATATCTAGTTTTAAGCCTCCTTTATCCTGTAGGGTCAATTGGAGTTAGGTCGAATTAATCTAGCCACACAATCGAGCTAGTAAACTCTCTAGCACAAGTTAATTGAGTAAACTAGTTAAATTGACTGTTAAAATTGACCATCTAAGTTTGCCAATGGCGCCCATTCTGAAAGTGTCGTGATCAAATCTATTTAACTAGCCACATGCCGAAATCATCTACTAATCAGTGTAAAGTGCAGGTTTTAATAAATTTATAAGTTAGATGATGAGTAATAAGAGGGGAGCAAAGATGAACCACTTCACATAAAAAAGAAAGTAGATTTTTTGAACTGTATAAATAAATAGTATAATCTCAAATGAATAAAATGTCTTTTGATGCAAAATTATAAGAAATTTTATAGTTAATTATGTTTGAATTAGAATAGAAATGAGATAAATGATCTCATAGGAAAAACTCAAGTCACACAAACTCTTAAAATCAAAGTAAATAATATATTTATATTTAGCTCACAAAATATTACACAATCTCTCGTCAATTCCAAGCTTACTTAGATTTTCAGGTAAATAAACTCAACAAGCTTTCGGCTCTACTTTTGCACTCAATCGTAAAAATTTTCCATCTGAAAATGAAAACACAAAAGACAAATGATTAGCTCATCACCTTGTCTATTGAGCCAAAAAATTGACAAAAGAAGGAAACAAATACACTACTATTTAGATGCCTTATAGTTAGGGCTACTTATTGGACCGGTTCGAACCGGAACCGGTCCGAAACCGGTCCAGTAAGAACCGGTTCGGTCCAGAATCGGTTGAACCGGACCGGTTCTAACCGGTTCCGGGCCGCAGAACCGATCCGGACTGGTTCTGCGTAAGTAGAACCGGTTATCCGGTTCGGAACCGGTTCGAATTTAATATTATTTTTTTTTAATAGTTGGGCGCAGCGCCCCCGGCCCGCGTGGCGCGTGCGCCGCGCTGGCGCTGCGCCCAAGTGCTGCAGCTGGCAGCATTAATTCTGCCAGCTGCAGCATTAACATTAATCTTTTTTTTGTTTTTTAAAAAAACTGAACGGACCCGAGTCACCCGACCCAATTATCTGGATTGATTTATCCGATTGACCCGACCCGAGTCACCCGATCCAATTATCTGAATCCGAACCGGATTCGGACCAGATCCAAGGCCACCAAACCGGTTCCGAACCAGATCCGGAACCGGTTGGAACCGGACCGGACCTGTTCCAGGTCCGACCGGACCTGGAACCGGTGGAACCGAACCGGAACCGGTCCGGTCCGGTAACCAGCCCTACTTATAGTGACGACGGAAGATCAACTACTACTACTTCTCTTTTGCTCAAACCTACCATATGCTTCCTAAAAAAAAAGAGCTTGCGTGAGGCGAAAGCCACTGGCTCAACAATCGGCCAATCTTATTTAACTGGACAATGGCCTCTGGCTACGACTCACACATTCCTTTGACATCGAATAGGTTTCCTCCCTAACACTAACGTAAGCAACAAGTTGATGCATGCGAAGGTTCTGTGATCTTTTAGGCCTTGTTTAGTTCGACATAAAATTTTATCCAACACAAATTTTAACGATAAAAATTAACTTTATTTCTTATTTAATATAAATATGAATATTAGGATTTAAAGTATTTCATATTTTACGCACTTTCTAATATTAAAATAAATTTTTCTTTCATTAAACTTAAAAAATAAAAATATTTTTTCTCCTGTCTAAAAAAAACTCAAACCTAAGGTTGAGAAAATGCCTTTTTTTTCCTTTCATTGATGTACTAACATTTTGGAAATAGATAATTGAAAAACCATCGACTCCCAAAAGATAAACCTAGTTATTTTTTTTTTCGAGAAATATTTTCTTTTTATTATAGAGATTCAGGCAGCGGGAGACAAGTAAAATAGTCATTGTCAAGTTTGCAAGGTGAGTTAAAGAGTTCTCTCGAGGCGGTGGTCAAGTAGCTAAAGGATCGATGCATTTTCAACTAGTTTGGGATCATCAATGAGCCGTGCTATACCATCGAGAATACATCCGTCCTATCAAATAAAACGATATATGTATATATACAGAAAAATAAATTCTAAACCTAAGGCCTTGTTTGGTACTTGGACCAAAATGATACTAATTTAAAAAACAACAATAATAATAATAAATAAATATTTTAAATTATTTTACACAAATTTAAATATAAAAAATATTATTTTACTTTATAAATAAAAATATCAACTTTATTTCACATTCTAGATCAAAATATTCAAATCTAGTATTTCGATCTAAGATGTGAAATAAAGTTTATATTTTTATTAAAATCTATTGAGTACGTGAAGTAAAATATTTTTTTTATATTATAATTTATGTAGAATAATTAACTAGTACTATTTTGGTCCTGTTTTGGTCCTTGCGCCAAACAGTGCCTAAGAGTTTTATGTCAAAATAAAACGAATTCACACGAATCACACTATCCGATATATAGCAAAATCTAATTTTTACATTATTTTTATTTCTCAAAATTATTGCAAAATTAGATTCGATTCACCAAACTCTAACGCGTTTGGTCGACATCAAACATCCTTCTTCTGCCATTTGGTGCTGCTGGGCGAGAGCGGAGGACCACCACCAGATCAACTCCCCCATTGCGCGTGCTGACGGTCCGTCGCCGTTGGCCCGCAGGAATCGCTCTCCAGGCCATAATTAAACCTCCGTCGCCGGCGGTCTTAGGTTTTTTTTGTCATGTTCTGATCAATTCACATTCTGAAATTTTCATTCAAGTACCTTAAAATATAAATTTATCCATTCAAGTCTAACGAATATGGACGTCAAAATTACTCAAACGATGGTAAATATGACCTCGTCCTTTCATTAAAAAAGCATTTAATGTTTCAATATTAACCCAGCAACGATTAATAACTTTAAGCACTAAATTAATATTAGGGTAAATGTCATATCAGTCCTTGAATTTAGAAATAATGTTAAATAGGTTTTATAATTTTCACTAGTATCATCCATGTAGCTTGAGATTGGAGGGTAACATTTTATATTTATCATTCCTCGAGAAGTTTTTTTTTGTAATCATCGTTCTCTAAATTAAATATTTACAAGTGTCACTCTCAAATTAAATCTAATATTTACAGACTGTACCATCAAATAGAAGTTAAAGTGAAAATATTATTTATAAAAAAGACCTCTTAGAAGGAATCATATGTAAATTTTTACAATTTTATTCATTAAAATAACACCAAAAATAAATAAATAAACAATTTTTCTTGTGTTTTTTTCTCCCTATTACAGTTATTTTAGTAACTTTAAAATAAAAAAACGTTAAAATCTTAATCTAATTTCTAGTCCTATCACGATGACTCTTTGATGAAAACAATTAAAAATGGCCCGTGTGAAACATTAACGTCGATGTTAGGCCTTGTTTAGCACGAAGACCAAAACAAGGACTAAAATAATACTAGTTTAAAAAATAATAATAATAATAAAAAATAAATTTTCTAATTATTCTACACAAATTCTAATATATAAAAACAAATATTCTTTTACTTGACATATTCAATAAATTTTAATAAAAATATCTACTTTATTTCACATTCTAGATTAAAATATTCGAATAGATAAAAAGTTGATATTTTTATTAAAAATTATTGAGTATGTGAAGTAAAATAATATTTTTTTATATTAAAATTTGTGTAGAATGATTAAAAAATTATTTATTATAATATTTATTATTTTTTAAATTAATACCGTTTTAATCTTGATTTTGGTTCTCACGCCAAACAGGACCTTAAAAATTAGTTCGAAGATTTTATCAAATCTTGAGATCTGTATAATATGTACATTTAATATTAATGGAAATCCTTTTAATGTAAAATGTTGAAATAGTAAGCAAAAAATTGCTAGCAGAATTTAATTCCATTGAAACTCTCCTTTTCGCGTTCAAACTCAATATATGTCTCAATATTAATATTAATCCTACCATCAACGAATACGTCAATCAATTATATAATAATTATTATTATTTTTAGTAATTAGATTTCCATGCCCACGGGCAACTTTATATTTATTTAATTATTCTTCACCGTCACTAATTATTTCCTTTAAAAAGCTCCCATCCTCTCCATTAATGGCAGAAAATCGATCAACTAAGTTCAGCATGGCTCCCTATTTCTTCTATCCCTTTCTCTCTTCCGTTCTAATTCTCCTCCTTCATGCAGCTCTCATCTCCGCAGGCCCTGTAGAGCTCCAGAAGGTATATATGTAAATATATATATATATATATATATATATATATATATATATATATGAATGATGCAATATTAGATGTATTTTCTATTAATTATGATCATAAAAAGTGATTAATTAATTAATTTTATTATGTAGGCTTATATCGTTTACTTGGGTCAACGACCACGAAACGACATTGACGTTAACTCTCTTCATTCGAGCGTGCTTCAAGAAGTGATTGGAGAGTAAGGAAATAATTAACTCAAATTTTTCGCTTAATTTTCAAATATATTATTAGTTTTGTTAGAGACATTAATGAAATAAAAATAATTAACGTACATGAGAAATTAAGATGATATTCAAATGCTGCCAAATGAATATACAGTGATGCTGCATCTGAACGCATTCTCCATAGCTACAGCAAGAGTTTTAATGGCTTTGCAGCGATGCTCACAGAAGAAGAAGCCCAGCTGTTATCAAGTAATTAAATCTATCATTGCCAATTAAAGTTCATATATATATATATATATAATATAATAAAGTTCAGTAAATTAATTAATATGATTATAATTGATTAATTTTTAATAAGGATTGGATGAGGTGGTGTCGGCTTTCCCCAGCACGCAAAGGCAGCTGAGCACCACAAGATCATGGGACTTCATGGGTTTTACGACAAATGCGCCACGTGCAGCTTTCGAGTCGGATATCATCATCGGCATGCTCGACACAGGCATTTGGCCAGAATCTAAGAGCTTCGATGATTCCGGATTTGGTCCACCGCCGACTAGGTGGAAGGGAATATGTGAATCCAACAATAACTTCACGTGTAACAAGTAAGTTAATAGTTAATATTAACACACATACATATACATATATATATATATAATGAATAATTTTACACCTACACTATCTAGATATATTAGTGGTTCTCATTTAAGATATATTTGAAAATATCAGCTTATGCCTTCTACAAATTTAATAACGGTTTATTTTATTAGATTAAAATTAATCTGATTTAATTTTAAATAGATTACATAAAATTTAATATTAAAAATAAAATATATTTTATTTCATACATATAATTTAAAATAAAAAAATTACTTTATTTCACATTATATATAACATATATTAAAATAATGACTAGCTTATATCACATTCCTTACATATCTCAATATAATAATTAACTTTACTTAATTGATCACATCATTCATAATTTTGAATAAAAGATATTTTCGTCTAAATTTAATTTTGCAAATAAAAATATCCTAAGTAATTTTAATTACACTTTGCATTAAAATTCTGAAGTATAAAGCATCACGGATAAAGAAAAATGCTATAAAACTTTAATAATTATTCATTAAATTAATCAATTATATTTTAAGATATTAATTTATTAAATTATTTGATAAATTAATATAAGACATTTTGTTATAGAGAATAATTAGGCTAATTTACTTTAAAGTCCCTTAATTTAGTTGATTATATTCATTCATATTTTATGAAATATTACACTTACACACACTCCTAATTAGCATTTCTCCACATATACGTCCTTTTCTGGTTAAGTTAAATTATAATAGTATTTCGTATTACTTTTCAAAATAATAAAATATTAAAAGACAAGAAAGTAAAAAAATTCAGAAAATTGATATAAAAATTAAATAGAAAATAACTTATTATGTTATTTCCTTTTTAATATGTATATTTACATAATAAAATAGTCTTATTTCAATTAATACATTGTCATATTCTGTGATCCAAATATAAAAATATTATTCATTTTTAATTTAAAAAACTATGTAACTTGAGTACTTTTCGGGGCGTCAGTACGTCGCTGATTTTAGCACTACAAACACACTTAACTATATAGTTTTTCATCATTAACCTTTCAATTAATTTTCCCCAAAAAATACCTCTACCATTTGAGATTATGTTATTTATATATACAACTGATCACGATCTCGCGTTCTTTTTTACGTGGGCCGATTTATTCCCGTACTTCTCTCACCACTATTTATCAGCCTTAAAAGTTGCTATAAACTACACTTCACTTAAGTAATTCATTTCTCTTAGGATATCATCTAGCGATCACGCTCCACCCTCTTTGGCCTCAAGTGTCACAGGCCAACCAACTTCACCCTAGTTCGTCCTCAAGCCACATCGTACTATAGTAGGTCAACTCTAATGTCATATTATAACAACCTGTAATTCAAATATAAAGGTATTGTCCATTTTAATTTTAGAAAATTACGTAACTTGAGTATATTTCATTATTTATCTCAGTACTACTCTAACTTAAATATGCTTAACTATGAAATTTTTTATTATTAGTCTTATAAATTTGTTCTAAAAGAAATTGTATTTTAGCTCAATGATTTTTTTTTTTAAGACATCACCTGGCGATCATCCTCGGCCTCAGCCTTAGCATTCATATTTAATAAATTTTTTTATTCAATTGCAGCAAGATCATTGGGGCACGCTATTACCACCTTCAAGGCAACATAAGCGCAGGCGACATTCCCTCTCCTCGAGACAACAACGGCCACGGCTCCCACACTTCCTCCACCGCCGCCGGCCGGCAGGTCCCCAACGCCAGCCTCGCCGGCCTCGCCGACGGATTGGCCCGGGGAGGTGTCCCGTCTGCCAGGATCGCCGTCTACAAAGTCTGCTGGAACAACGAGGGCTGCTCCGACGTCGACCTCCTCGCCGCCTTCGATGACGCCATCTCCGACGGCGTCGAGATCATTTCCCTCTCGGTAGGTAGCATCTTCTCCAGGCCTTATTTCTCCGACGCCATCGCCATTGGAGCCTTCCATGCAGTGAGAAACGGGGTTCTAGTGTCTTGCTCCGCTGGCAACTCCGGGCCGGAGCGGTTGACTGTGGCGAACTTCGCGCCGTGGATATTGACGGTGGCGGCGAGCACCATAGACCGGAAGTTCATCGTTGAGACGAATCTCGGCAACGGCGAAGTTTATCAGGTTTGGCAGTTTAATTTGAACTCCAAAAACTATAACAGCATCTAAATATCATTTAACTAATTTTTTATATTTATTAAAAATGTTAATATTAAAATTTTAAAAAATTCATACATTAACCATATTTTTTTAATAAAAATAATCGATTTTATTTTTTATTAAGTATAAATTTAAATATTAAAATAATTTTAATTTGCAATTTAAAATTTAAAAACTTTATTTCTTTCTATGTATATAACATATTTATTAATTCAGAGAATTAAATGTCACTCAATAAATAAAAAACATTTTACTTATTCAACTTTTAAAATTAAATATTTATAATTACAACTCAATATATATATATATATATATATATATATATATATATAATTGCAAATTATGTCTTTCATTAATTAGAGAATTCTAATCTTTTACCTTATTTAAAAGATCTACCACTTTGCCAATATTAAAGTAGAAAAAAACTCCTGAATATAATTAACACAGAAAAAAAGCCCAAAAACAGACAAGCCCAATTAGCAATCTACGGCCCAATATCAGGTTAGAATGTTGTAGTATTATTGTAATCACCGTCCATTTAAAACAGATTGTTCGATCTTGACCATTGAGGCGCGATTATTAATATAATTCTCCTTTGCCGCGGGAATTACATAAAAGATATAATATTTAATAAATATCATAAATTATATATTTATTTCTTAAAAATTATAAAACTTATCAAAAATTTCAATTAAAAGTTAATTATTTTTTACACACCCTAATTATTCTCAACAAGCTCATTGAGTTGAAATAAAATATTCAATTTATATATCGTGTAAGCCATCTTTTGACGAAGAATATTCTAAATATTGCGATGAAATGAACTTGTATTAGATCGAATCATCTAAAGCCAGCAGCATCATTGTTTTGAATAATCAGGCTTTTATTAATTTAAATAAATTGTTAAAATTTGAATTTTCTCACTATGACTAATAGTCAAATTTCAACAGGACAGTATGACAGATAGCAAATGAAAACCGTAAAGTATAATTCGTAATTTAAGCTCTTTAAAAATTTTATTATTTTTAATATAAGTGCAAAATTTATAATCTTTATTAAATACTTATATATATATAATTTGTTTATAAATTTTATAAATAACATATATAATATTAATTCTGATTATTAATTAACGAATAGGGGAAGGCCATTAACACTTTTGGCAGAGCGGGGGAGTTGATATATGGGGGAAATGCTCCTAATGCTTCCTCAGGAGCTGATTCATCGGCAGCACGGTAAAAAATATTTATTCATATATTTTTTATGTATAATATTTTTATTTTTTATTTTATTTTTAAGTTAACATATGAATTTATGAACATCTTAATTAATTGAGTGTGTAATGGGTTAATGCATGCAGGTTTTGTCAAGCTGGGTCGTTGGACGATAAACTGGTCAAGGGAAAGGTGGTAGTGTGCGACGGGCTCAGCGATGGGTCCGGCTCGCGGCTCGCCGGTGCGGTCGCGGTGATCATGCCAGCCGCGGGCGCCAATGATTACGCACTCGAGTTCGGCCTGCCGGCGTCAATTCTTTCGCCCGACGACAACACACGAATCGTTCAATACGCTAACAAGACCACGTAATAATTTAGTAAATTAATTTTCATGTAGAGAAAAAAAATGCTGATTAATTAATTAATAAATTTGCATTAATACTATTTTTTGTGAATGTCGATAGGTACCCTACGGCCAATGTTTCGAAGAGCCAGGGAGTGTTCGACAGTGCAGCTCCGTATGTGGTCTCGTTCTCCTCTCGTGGGCCCAATCCCATTACTTCTAATCTGCTCAAGGTAATATTTTGTTTAATATTTCATCAAAAAAAAAGTTTAATAATTGATTAATTAAAAATATTACAAATTATATTGATAAATGAAGGCAGGATTAATTAATAATTTAATTTATTATTTTTGTTATGTAGCCGGACATAACTGCACCAGGGGTTGACATTTTAGCCGCATGGTCTCCGCTGAGCACTGAGGAACCGGGCGTATCATATAACATAATATCCGGTACTTCCATGGCTTGCCCCCACGCCACCGGCACGGCAGCCTACGTCAAGTCATTTAACCCAACTTGGTCTCCGAGTGCTATCAAGTCTGCTATCATGACAACAGGTAATTTATGTTTGCTTAGCCTAATTAATTTAATTTTATATTTTTATATATATCAAAATAATAATTAATTTATAATATATTTTTAATTATATATTTAAATATAATAATTAATTTTGTTTTTTAATAAACAATTTTACCTATTCAAATTTATTTTTAATTATGTTAAAATTATCCTTTGCAAACACGATTTACTGTAGTATTAGGTCTCGTTTGGTTCAGGCTATTTTTGTGGCTCAACACAACTTTCAACTGTAAAAATTAATTTTATTTCACTTTCAATACAAATATTATAATTAATTATATTTCACATCTTACACACTTTCTAATACTAAAATAATTTTTTTTTATTAAATCTAAAAAAAAAATTTTCTTGTTAAAAAAAATTTGAACCAAATAAAGCCTTAATATTACTTATTGATATAAAAGCATCAACTTTATTATATGATTTATCATATAAATTATGATTTCATAAAGAAAATAATTAAGCTCATACAGCACTTAAGTAGAATTTTCCAGCAAGGTTATTTTAGGCTGAGCATTATGCTCAAAAATCACGACTTACTTGCATTTTATTCAATTTAAATTTAGCATAATTTTATTATTATCCAAAGTTTATTCATTAGAAAAAAATCAACTTAACACGCAATTAACTCAATATATATCTTTATAATGATACAGTTTTAGGTTTTTTTGACGTATAGTTAAGATATTTTACTGATGTGAATATATTAAATAAGGTATATCTTAAAAATATTGATATTGCATAAATACACATATACTAAAAATAAATTTAAACAAGAAAACTATATTTATGCATTATTATTTGGTTAGAGTGTTATTTTTGAATAAGTGTGAAATGTTTTTTTATAAGTCGATGAGAAATTAATTTATTTTAATATTAATATTTGTGTAAAATATAAAAAAAAATTAATTTTAAAATTAAATTTTACATTGAGTGCAAAATAGGGTAAATTTTTAAGATTAATTAGAATTTATACTTAAAATATAAATAAATTATTACTTTGCTTGGAAAAAAGAGTCATGAATCAAGCCTTAATATTCATTATATGTAAATAAATATTTAAATAAAAAATAAAATTATACTAGATTTAATTTAAAATAAAATAATTTTAGTCCACATAATTAATATTTAAAAAATCAACGTTTTTCTTCTTCAATGCTGCAGCCTTCGTCATGAACTCAACGAAGAACAGAGAGGCAGAATTCGCATACGGAGCAGGACACATAAACCCCATCGCAGCCGTCAAACCTGGCCTCGTGTACGACGCCGACGCCACAGATTACATTAAATTCCTGTGCAGCCAAGGCTACACCACCAAGAACCTCCGCCTGATCACCGGCGACAACAGCAGCTGCACGGCGGCGAACCACGGCACCGTTTTCGATCTCAACTATCCCTCCTTCGCTCTCTCCGTCGTTAACATCACCAAACCCATCGCACAGACGACCTTTCACAGGACCGTCACCAATGTCGGAGCCGCGCACTCGACTTACAGGGCTTCGGTCTCCGCGCCGGCCGGCCTGAAGATAACCGTAGAGCCGGAAGAGCTGTCGTTCGAAGCGCATCTGGAGAAGAAGACGTTCGCTTTGAAGATCGAAGGAGATGCGGGTGCTGCTTTCAGCTCTTCGAAGAGCGCGATGCTTTCAGCTGCTTTGGTGTGGAGCGATGGAACTCATCGTGTGAGGAGCCCTGTTGTTGTCTACAAGAATTAAAAGAGAAATTAATTAGTAGTAATTAAATCTGTTAATATACGTGGAGAAGCAGCATTAAATTATATTCTACAGATGCTTCATGGTGATTCATGATTTACTGTTAATGAAATTTTATATAGGCCTATTTCATAATGGACTAAAATTAACTAGGACTAAAATTTTAATTTTTTTTTAAAAAAATTAAAAAATTATTTTGTATCTCATCTCACACAAATTTCAACATTAAACAATCATTTTATTTCACGTTCAACACAATTCTCAATAAATCAATCAATTTTATTTCACATCATACACAATTTTTAATATAACAAACTTACTTTATTTCACATCATACATATTTTTCAAAAATGACTAAAAATTTCAACCAAATTTTCTTTTTTTTATTATTACAAAACAGAGACTTAGGCCTTGTTTGGCATCAACCCAAAAAAGGGCAAAAAAATATCTTAATAATATATTAAATTTATTATAAATTTTAATAACTTTATTTCACATCCAACACAAATTCCAACCTTAAAAATCAACTTTATTTCACATCCAACACAAATTCCAACCTTAAAATCAACTTAATTTCACATCATACACACCTCCCAATATTAAAATAAATTTCTTTCCCATCAACTCTATAAAATAAATTATTTTCTCTTTCTTTACCTAAATTCATCCTCCAACCAAACAAGTCCTTAATGTCAACGCATGCATGTATGTGTTCCGCTAAAGTGGTGATCTTCTGATCTGTTTTATTCAGCATTCTCTTTCTAATTAGAAGACTCCCTGATCAGCCTAATCCTATTAGTGATGGTCTACCAAATGAATCATTTATTTTAATATAATTTTTAATAAATTAATTATTTTTAACATAATTTTTAATATAATTAATTCATTTTGTTTAATATTATATACATTTTTTTCAAAAAAAGCATAATTTTTTTTTCAATTATTCTTTTTATCCTTCAACCAAATAAAGCCTTAGGCCCTGTTTGGCACGAAAATCAAAATCAGGACTAAAATAGTATTAATTTAAAAAATAAAAATAATAATAATAAATAAAATTTTATAATCATTCTGCACAAATTTTAATATAAAAAATATTATTTTATTTCACTTGCTCAATCATTTTTAATAAAAATATAAACTTTATTTCACATCCTAGGCCAAAATATTACAATCTAGTATTTTTATCCAGGACTTTCTCTAAGAAGAAACATACAAACAAAATAAATGTTGCAGAAATGAGGATGTTAAGGTGGATGTGTGGATATACACGAAAGGATAAAATGAGAAATGAGTATATCCGAAAGAAAGTTGGTGTTGCACCAATTGAGGATAAACTTAGAGAAAGTCGGCTTCGATGGTTTTGACATCTAAATCGCAGGCCAATTGAAGCTCCAATTAGAAAAATTGAGTTACTGGATTTTGCCCATGTACAAAGAGGAAGAGGGAGACCAAAGAAGACATGGCAAGAAACTATAAGGAGTGATCTTAGTTACTTAAACTTAGATAAGAATTTGGTAACGATAGAGCGCAATGGAAACAAATGATTCATGTAGCCGACCCCACCTAGTGGGATTAAGGCTTGGTTGTTGTTGTTGTTGTTGTTGATGTGAAATAAAGTTGATATTTTTTATTAAAAATTATTAAATATGTAAAATTAAATAATTTTTTTATATTATAATTTGTGTAGAATGATTAGAAAATTTTATTTATTATTATTGTTATTATTTTTTAAACTAATAACATTTTGTTTTTGATTTTGGTCTACAAGCCAAACAAGTCCTTAGTGTATAAGATCATTTCCTTATACTTTTTTATCATGTCTTTTAATTTTTCTTACTGAAGTTTCATTCAGTAATTTATATGTTCAAATTATGTAATTAGCTGACTCTTTTTTAATTTATCATCAATCGATGTTACTTCAACATTCTCACGGATACACGCATCTTTCATTCTATTCTTTTGTGTATACCAACCAATCTATACTATAACATCATTTGTATAATACTTATTTTATTTGTACATTTTTTCTTTGTAGGCCAGCATTTAATATTATATATTACCATTGTTCTCACTACTCATCTATAAAATTTATCTTTATGTTTGTGTAAAAAAAATTTATTAATACACTAGATGCATTTTTGTATTTTATCCATCTTACTTGGATTATACTAATGACATTATTATCTATTTCACTATTATTTCGTATACATTATTTATCTAAGATACTTAAAGCGTCCACTCTTTCTAATAATTTAATCATCAATTATCATATCACTAATATAAGTTATTTTTTTGACTAAATGTGTACTCTCATGATCAGTTGTAATAAAAATACTTATTAATAGCATTATCATAGTTTTCTTGGCTCAAATTGATACTAAACTTGATGCAGCGCAGGGATCAAATTAAGTCGATCCTAACGCTACCAATATTAAGTTAGCGCCTAGATCTATATGTATATATTTAAATGACTAAATGCAAATGGAGAGGAGATTAAAACTAAGTTTTTCAAATTATATTAAATATAATTATTTTGCATATTCACATACGTGTTATGAAATTGCTTTGATGATTAAATTTTAATCCAAGTAAATTGAGGAAACTATTTCAAATAAGATTAATAAATTATCGAATTTCAGAATGAATTTAACACGCATACATATTATAACTTAAAATTCCAGCACATGATAATTTATAAATCAATAATTCAACATATAAAATTCTTCACCAACATTAAAGCACAGCAAGATGTGAATGTCAACAGTACCATGTAATTGAAAAGAGAGAAAGCACAGCAAGATTTGAAGCTAAGAAACTCTGTGAGCAAACCGAGGGAAAATCAGATCTCGAAATCGAAGCCTCAGCCCCCTGCCGTATTCTCAAACGAAACCGAATCGTCCTCGAAATGAAGCCACAGCTACCTGCTCGGCTCGATCAATGGAAGAACGCCGAACGCAGCCGCCTGCTGCCATGCCGACGACGAAATTCGTGACCACCTGTCCGGATCTTTGAATCGTCCTTAAACGAAGCTGCAGCAGGTGGCGACGTCGGCGACAAATCAACGTCATCTGCGTTGAGATCGTTCGAAATGAAGAAACTCTTCTCACAGCTCAAATCCAGTTCCCCCGAGTTGCAGCATCTTACAGATTTATAGGTAGCCAGAAGGAACAGAACGGTGTTTTGCGTACTCTGTGCAAGACGTGGCCGGCGGCTGGAGACGAGGCGATCGTGGCCGGCGAAGAGATCCGCCGAGTTCGGCGGAGTCGGCGAGCGAGCCACGAAACCGAGCGAGCGAGCCATAGCAGAAGAGGCGCTGATCGCCTCACTGTTCAACCGATCAAAATGAAGCCCTTAGGGATTTAAGGGAATATTGCAAGTGAGTCCTCCAAGTTCTACTCCTTCACAAACAAAACCACTCATGCTTTGCCCCTTCACCAACATAGCCACATATATTTAATTTGATTCGAATTGAATCTAACTCAATCTAATTGAATCAAATTGACCCAAACAAGACTCATACTAATCCCAATTTGATCCCAATTGAAACTTAACTCAGTATAACTAGGTTCAATTGAATCAAATCTAACCTAATTTGAATAATTTGAATTTAACTTGACTCAAATTAAATATTTAACTTGACTCAAATTAAATATAAACAATTCAATTTGAATCTAATTAACCCAAATTGATCAAATAACACTCAAAATAATTACAGGACACCATAGTGGGCATTCCCACTGACATAAAATATATTGTTTGACTCAATAAATAACCCAAATAAAATGTGCAGAAATAAAGATAACTATATCAATATCGATAAATTATATCTATGGTGTCGACGTGTCTGACCAAACGCAACATCAAAACTGACTCGACAATAATAATGTTATCGAACTAAACTTATGAAATGCATGTCATGGAAGTCTCAAAGTAACTTCTCTAATGTATTTTAGTTTTGGAGAAAATCTACTTCAAGTTGGTTCTTCCATTGTTTTTATCGATATTTTTATTTTAATGTTTGACAACGAGTTTAAAATAAAGTTAAGATTAAAAGAATGAATCGTTATGATATGAGTAAAATAATTATAAATAAAGATAAGTCAAAGTATGACGACTACTCCAGATTGAAATAATTAAAACAATCAAAATCTTCAAGATAGTGCGAGTCAACAGAACAACTCAAATAAGCACATGTATACATATATTTTATTTTGACTTTAATTAAAATCTATATAAGATTAATTTATTAAGTGTATTAAGTTAGTCAATGACGTATATAGAGTACTAATATTGTGAATCCGAAATAATTAATAAATTTCAGTTGATTATATGTTATATTTATTTTTCAAATGATAAGTGTCATTCTTATTTTTCTTTATGTATTTTCCAATTAACATATGCAATTTACAAAAATAAAAATATGGGTATTACTTAAAATTAAATGAATCTAATGTATTATTTAAATAACATGTTAATTCGTAAGTATGCTTCAATTTTTTTATATCTTCCAGTTAACTTAATTCTGACGTTGCGGCTTATAATATTTATAAAATATCTGTATATTTGAAAATCTGCTCTCCTATAATTTATGATTAATTTTAATCGTAACTAAAATTTTAATTTTATTTAAAAAAATATTTAAATTTTATTTACAACTCATTCTATATAATCTTTTTGGGCCTGTTTGACAGCAGATTCATATTTAAAATAAATAGAATCGAATTTAAAGTTTGAAGCGGTTTCAAATAAATGAAGTAGTTTCAAATTTAAATTTTATTTGGAAGAAAAGTGGCTTGAAACTAGTTTTAATTTACTTTAATTTATTTTTTATTGGATGAATATTAATTTAGAAACCACTTCATCTCACAATAAATCTCAAAAAAAATAAAAATATATAAATTTTATAATAAAAGTAAATAAAAAATATTTATTCAAAATTTTATAATTTATTTGAATATTATTAATTTAAAATTCTCACGAGGACATATATCAAAATTTTAGATATTTAAAGGATGTGTTATGAGTCAAAAGTTGATTTTGTTGTTATTTTTTAAATTTTAAATTTATCAGATGTAATTATCATTAATTTTAGCCTTAAGAAAATACCAAATTTATCCCAGATATATTTTTCTAAAAATCTGAGAAAAAAAGAAGAAGCGATCGCGCATCTGAAACCACCTTTTCGATTGGTTTCGGCTTCGTGGCCTTGAAGCCGTTTCATACTTCTAAACGGATTCAGATTTATGGATAAATCAGAATTGTTTGGCTAATTAATTTTATTAAATTGTCTTTGTCCCGCTTGAATTGATCAGTCAACAGGCCCTTTATTTCACATCCAATTATTTATTTATATAATTACTTTACTTTATTTTAAGTCATATAATATATATATATATAATATAATATATATATATCCAAAATAATAAATTTTTTTTTTTCATTGTATTGCTAAATAGTACCTAAATGTTATTTATCAAAATAATTAAATATTGATGACCTATCTCAATTCTCAGCCAATGAATGTAAACTCAAAAAAGACTAATTTGAAATGGTTCTTTCTTTCATAGTCAAAAAAATTTGAAATCTTTATATAAAAAGTAAAATAAAATCTAACATTAAAAAAAGAAGATTACAAATATTTAGATTACCAGAGAAATAAAAATCACCTCCCCTAATTACATATTAATATGTCATTTTCGACGGCAAGTTCTTTTAAAAAAACAGGAATAATTTGATACTAATCTCGTAAATTTTTGAAATATTTTATTTGTCCTCTGATTTTTTAATATTCATCAAAAAAACTTATTTCTCATCATTTGATATTAGCTCCCAATTTAAAGATTTAATTAGTTTTTGTAACCCACGCCCATTATAATTAGAATTAAATTAGCCTCATTAAATACCATTAAGATTAACTTTTATTTTTAAATGCTAAACACTTATAAACCTTTAAGAGTTGAATTAATCTCAAATCTTAAAAAATACTTAATTGATCATAAACCCTAAAACTTAAACTCCAAATCCTATACAAATTCCTAACAATTATTTTATTTTAAAAACTTTTATGTTATTCTGTGACTCCCGTGGTCGAAGATGGTGAGGAGTGATCACAAGTGATGTCCTAAGAGAAAGGAATCACTGAGGCAAAGTGCGGCTCCTAGCAGGCTTCTAGGTCGAATAATGAGTGGTGAGAGGGGCGCAGGAATGAATCGTCCCCAATCGAAAATGGAGAGAGATCCTGAGCTGTATAACTAGATAAAGTGATCTCAAATGGTAGAGGCGCTTTTGGGGCAAAACCGTGAGGCTAGTGATGGAAAACTTCGTAGTTAAGCGTGCTTGAGTTGGAGTAGCACTGGGATATGTGACCTCCTAGAAGTACTCAAGTCACACAGTTTTTTTTAAAGCCAAAATGGGAGACCACGAGATTACAATATGGTATCACAGCCGACCTCCCGCCAATATGATGTGTGAGGAAAAAAGCAAAGCGGACAATATCTCTACAATGAGATCACGGGATGTTTATAATATGGTATCAAAGCCGATCTTCCGCAGTACGATGTGGTTCGAGGATGAACCAGGCAAAAGCTGGTGGGCCTGTTGACGCCGGTGGTCGAAGAGGGCGGGGAAGTAGAATCGCCGGCATCACTTATCTAGTTTATACAGCTCAGGACTCGCCTCTCATTTTTCGTGGATGGTGGTCGACGATTCATGTCCTGTCCGCGGCCCCTGTGCTCGGACCACTCATATTCGGAGCCTAGAAGGCGCTTAGGAGGGATGGGAGGCCGCAACTTGATAGTCCTCGTACTGTGAGGTTCCTTTCTCATAACTGTTAGTACTTAGAGAAGGAAATCATGAAGTTGAAGACTCTGATATAGACATCACCTTAAGTGATCACTCTGCCACCACTATTCGACCACGAAGTCACAAGAATAAACATTAAAAGAAGTTTTTTAAAAGTATAAAAATTAATTTGCTGCTTATCGGGAATCTTGTAGGAGGCCTTTGCGATTAAGTTTTACCTAGTGTTCTATGATCAATAAGGGTGATCAATTTTTGAAGATTGACGATTAATGCATTCAAGCTCTTTAAAGTGTGTTATAAGTTGCTTTAGCATTAATTACAATTAAAGAATAATGCTTAATGGTATTTAATGAGGCTAATTTAAGTTCTAATTATACATGGGCGTGGTTACAAAAACCTACCGAAATTATAATCATATTAAGAATGTGGAGGGTGAGTGTGGCTAATATCAAATGATGGAGAATGATTGTAAAGGAAGGCAGTTTTTTTGCGCAGAATATAAAGGTAAAAAAAAATCAGAAAGGACAATAAAATATTTCAAAAAAATTACGGGAGATTTAGTTATCAAAATTATTCCTGTTTTTTTAAAAGAACTATGCCGTCAAAATGAACATATTAATAATTAATTAGGGAGGTGATTTTATTTCTCGTGTAATCTAAATATTTGTAATCTTCGTTCTTTAATGGTTGATTTTATTTTACATTTTTATATAAAGATTTTCAGAAAATTTTGTTGACTATGAAAGAAAACCCACACCCACTACGGACATCAAAAAGATTAAGTCTAGTGTGAATTTGCATTACACTTTCAGTATGGTGCTGATAAAATAATATGGTGAGAAGATTAGAAAGCGAGTCATCAATATTAATTTATTTTGATTATAAATTAACATTTTACGTGTCCATAATTTTTATATGCAGGGCGTATATTACTCTTAATAAAAGAAAAAAAATTTATTTTTTTGGATAAGGCAAAAACCGTGTATATAAAGAAGTGCTTAGGATGTGGTACAATAAAACTATCGTATACGCCGATAGTGATTAAAGCATGGATGCTGTAAAATTAATGGCCTGGAGAGTTAAAGTAACTGAGGATATGAGTGTGAGTATTAAAAATATATTTTGGGCATGTGAAATAAAGGGGGCCTGGTTGTTGAGTGACGTCTGTGGAAGCACTTCTAAAGTCTACTAATGTATTCATTATAACAGCTAGAATAGCGAAAGCCAAAGACAATTTAATGAAGAAATCTAATTTAGATCCCAAATCCAATGCTTACAATGAAGGAATTTCACCCGGATCCGGATCTATATACATATAATCTTCTAGTAATTCCGAGTTATTTTTAGAATGTAGTGGAAAACTTGCTTCGTATAAAAAGGTTAAACCTCTAAAGGACCCCGTTAAGAATATGGGACGCCAGCCTTTAAATCTTGTGATAAGACCATCGAAAATTGTGGGTTTCGAAGTGTTTCAGATGCGCGATCGCTTTTCTTTTTTTACTCAAGATTTTTCAGAAAATATATCTGGGGAATAAAAATTGGTATTTTTTCTTAAGGCTAAAAAATTAAATGAATAATTACATCTGATAAATTTAAAATTTAAAAAATAAACAACAAAATCAACTTTTGACTCATAACCACATCCTTTAAATATCGTAAAATTTGAATATGTCCTCGTGAGAATTTTAAATTAATAAAATATTCAAAAATAAAAATTATAAAAAATTTTGAAAATAAATATTTTATTTTATTACTAAGTGTTTTTATTTATCCAAAATTATATATAAAAATCCTTCCATTTTTAATATTTTTTTATTAG
>KZ451911.1:3163255-3273764 GCA_002786265.1 Apostasia shenzhenica | reverse complement strand
AAAAAAAAATTATTGACCAATATTAATTAACCTTTGTTTGTTGTTATGGTATTAAATTAACTATAAAATTAGTAAAAAAAAATATTTATACTTAACGGAGACAATTTTAATAATAATAAAATTCTCTTGTAATTTGACAAAAATATAATTAAAGAAATTCAATTCTGTGTATATATATTTATTTATTTAAGACACATTTACCTAAATGTATATGCACAGATATATTTATTTATTTATGGCAATTTAATGGAGAAATTGCAATCTGGTTCTGGCCTTTTCTGGGCTAGCCCAAGTCAGTGACTCCACCAAATCAATTGAGCTCTGGTTGAACTCAATTAATCTAATTTGAATTCAATTGTACTCAAATGATCATCAATATGCTTACATGACCAAAGTGGGCATCCCCACTGAGGCAACATCAAAAGTTCAAATATTTTGAGAATAAAAAATATATAAATAATATTTTAAAGATGCTCCGAGTATAAATCAACTGATCCTGGCATCTTGTACACATATATACATATATATACGTACATATAAGTATATTCGTATGTAGACATATGTATACATGTATGCATGCATACGACTTAGAATATATATACATATACACATACTCTCGTATATGTATTGATACATATATATATATATATAGTTCTTATGAAAATATATTGGTATATATGTACATATACATAAACATCTACGCGTACTTATATATAAATATATATAAACACGCATATGTATATGCATACATATATATAAACATACATTTATTCCAAGTAAATAAATGAATTATTATTTCATTTCTCATAGAAATAAAATTTCATTCCCATAAAACGTTAATTTTATTCCAATCTCATTCGATTTTGCTCAAAGTAATTAAACATAGTGTAGAGTTATTGCAGTCATTTGTAAAATTAAAATTAAAAAAAAAATACTATGAACGGTCCACCTAAGGATGACATTACATGATAAATAAATAATATGAACTTAATAAAATAATTAATTTTAAAATTAATTAGGAGCATAATTAAAAGAGACCCAACCTCACATTTAGCCTAAAAATACCACATCCAATTTTTTTTTTCTTTTTCTTCGTATGCCCATGTACAAAGAGGAAAAGAAAAATAAATAAAAACATAACATTAAATTATAAGAAGTAATCTTACTTATTTAGACTTAAATAAGAATTTGGTAATTGATAGAACACAATCGAAACAAAAGATTTATGTAGTCGATTTCACTTAGTGAGATTAAAACTTAGTTATTATTATTATTATTATTATTATTTACGTATAATAAAAGAGAAGAACATAGAGGATATATGAAAATACTATGATTCCCTGCAGGCTGTAAAGACAGGGTGCAGGAATTGTAGGGTCTCTTCCCAGCCACTAATTGAGATAGGATAAGGACCTTATCCTCTCCCATATGGGGGGATTGGGACATTTATTCCACTGCATATTTATCCCCACTTCTACGTGTTCAACCTATGAGATCATGCATTCATGCATGAATGCATATATATCTACTGTAGTGGAGGCCACAACATTAATAAATTATATGTAATATTTCGTGTTTAAAATATAAATATATTGTCGACTTTAACTTTGCGGAACTGCTTGGTGAAACGGGTTGCTAGTTGTGTATCATCGCTCCATAAGTTCGGCTACAAGAAGAGTCAAATTTTTCAGTTTAACCGTAGAAGCGGAGCTACCTGCACCAACTCAAGGAATCATAATTATAGAATATTTCATTATTAACTTAATGATTTTGTCCATTAATTAGAGCGCTGGCCTTAACCATTGGAATCATTTTATTTACTCACAATCTCAACTTTTATTTACAAAATATAAAATGATTCATTTTTATTTTCTACTTACCACTTATTATTTAGGGGGCGTTTGGTTCAGTGTTATCTCAATGTCAATGTTATTTAGATGTCATGTTAACTAAATGTCATTGTTATTCATCAATGAACATTTGTTTGGTTCAATGTTATGATATTAGAAAATATTAATGTTATCCAAATTATTTTTATTTAGTTAAAAGTTATTGACATTATAATGATAAATTGACAGTGTTATCTTGAGATGTCGCTCGATTTGGGGTGACATCTAGATGTCACCATGTAATGGCATTTTTGTAATTAATTATAATGTTATTTAAAGATGTCATTAAACCAAACAATTACTTTCTAAAGATAAAATAACATAACATTGAGATAACACTGAACCAAACACCCCCTTAGCCTAAAACTTGTTATGAGCTACACTTTTATTCTCGTAATTTTTTTATTTTAAAATATCACCAAGTGATCACTCCCCTCTCTGTTCTCTCTAGCCAAGGGTTTATAAGTTAGGGATATATCAACATTTCAAGTTCACACTATATGTTTGTTAAATCTCTAGCATTAAGTTTATAAAATTACGGCCTAAAAATAAATTTATATTCTAATTATTTTTAATTGGAGTTTTCAGCATCAATGTTGTATGAAGTAAATTTGAATAGCTTAGCGACATTATGCCTTGAAGTTCGTTTGTTAGTTTCAAGTTGGATTCGAATCGAATCAAATAAAATCTTCATATCTTCTAGTTTTTCACAAGCTAGATCTGAATGAAATTATAATATTTCATTTAATTTTCAAGCTGTATTATTAAAATAAGTAAGATTGTCTGATAGAGGAGATACTTTGGCTTAAAACATGTAAGATTTGGTCTGAGTCAATAGGTTCCAAAGCCTACCATAGAAGTGTGGTTATATAGCATATTTTGATTCCATTAAGAATATAATCAAAGATCTTATGTTGAAGCATTAATGCTTCCCACTTTACTTTGAGAAATTATTACACACGAGCAGTATACCATCTCATACTTTCGGCAGTCAATAGAATCACGTTGCACTGCAGGTTAATGAAGTGGAACAGTGCATCAGAATAAATATAATATTAAGTATGATACTTCGTATGATTATAAAAATATTGAGTATAGATTATATGCATGGTGTTGAATACATAATGTACATTGTTAAATATGAATAAAAAAATTAATTGCTATATATGAATATAAAAGTACTAAGTATAAATATCATGCACGTTATTAACAAAAATATAACGACATTATTTATAGGACTATGCTGCCAATATTTAATATTATAGAATCTATTTTTACCAATATACAGATCATATTTTATATTTTTTCTCATACTTATACTATCATCATTCTACTTAGTAGCATATATAATCTCTATATTTACTACTATATATATTGTTATATGTAGTATATACTTAGCAAATTTATTCTAATATTTAGTACTTTTATAGTGGAAATGCATGAGCTCGGCAATAATTAATCATGTGGTATAATCTTATTGATTACCGAAAATATAAAACGGTATGCGCCCGAACATAATAAATTCTCGTTTGCTTTTGGCCACTGGAATCAAACTCAATTTATGAGTCATGAATTTATTCCATAAAGTCGATCAAACAGAACATTTAACCGGACCTACCTACTACAAAAGCTTGCTAGCTTGCTTTACATCTCTTTACATGTAATGCAATATCCTTTAAATTATGTCAATAATTTCCTTTTTTTTTTAAGTTATGGACCTTGGTGCATGTATCACTATAAATATAAATAATTACATTAGAATCAGCAAAACAATATAATTTCGTTTAAATTATGCTGTAGAAAAGAATATTTAAACTTTAGATATACTAAATTTGACTTTAATCTAATCTTGCTTAAAAAAAATTGACTTTAATCTGCTTTTAAGTGGATATATATCAATAATTATGTAATTTAAAATTTAGCATAAAGTGGAATATGAAAAGCTTTAGAAAGAATTTAAGGTTTTTTCAGGACATGCATGGTAAATTTTTAAAAAAAATAGTCCTAAAAGTTAGTTTTTTATGTTTAGTAATCTTTTTAGATTTAATTTGAAAAAAAAGTGATTTTTACTTAGGAATAATGTAATTAAGAAACTAATATTATGCTATAGAAAAATCATATAAGCATTAAAATAACTTTAAAAATATGTATATAACAAAGATATTTAAGCCCTGTTTGACGTGAGAATTAAAATCAAAACTAAAATAATATTAATTTAAAAAACAACAATGAATGCAGTTCATAATTTTGCATTTAGGAGGTATTTGGTTCATTGTTATCTTAGTATTATATAATGTAATAATTTTTTTGATTAATAATTCTATAATTTTATAAAAAAATTATTTTATCATTAAACTAAATAATTATTTTCTATTATACTAAATTTTAGGCTGATGATAGGGAGTACGAAAGAATGCTAATATCAAATGAGCAAAATTCTTAGGTGCAGCATGTGGAACATGTTGGCCGTTTGCTTGTAGATGGTGATGCATCGTATGTCACGAGTGGACCCTGTACTTGACAGTGAGCAGATGAAGCAGGAGGACCAAGCAGTCCTATCACATCAACACAATGTACTGGCCATATCACCCTGCCAACACAATGTACTGGCCATATCACCCTGCCGTCTGATTTTTTTGATTGGATATTCGATCAGGCAAACACGGTTGCCCAATCAGACGGTTTGTCTTGACCTTAAGGTCCAGCCAATCCACTTTGTTTAAAAAATGCCAACAGGGCGGGTATAAATAGGTTAGGCAAGACTCATGTATTCCCCACAATCTTTTAATCTTTATCCATTCCTGCCCCATACTGATTCTAGCCTCTATCACACACTGCCCCGTCTTTCACATAATCTCATACCTGATTCTCTCCCTTTCTGTTTACTTACTACTATCTTATATTTTTCCCATTTTACCCCGCTCTGACCTGTCCATGCTGCCCCACTCCACTTCATACTCGTAATATTTTATTTCAAACTAAAATGAGAACATAAATTTATTTTAATAATTTTAGCTTTATAATTATTTTATTTTATTTAATTAATTGTAAGTCATAAGTTGGGTAAGCATAATTATGCTATACCTGAACCTGCCCCACCCCAAAAAGGTCAGGGCGAGTTACATGTTCAACTTTGCAACCTATGTGTCTCATCATGGGCGAGTTAAATGAATTTGAGTAAAAGTTATCATCCCTAACTGTATTGGCGTAATTAGACCATCCAGTCTTTCCACTCTGTCTATTTGCCGCCAAGTTATGCGATCCTCCAGCAGTATGCGGCACATTGCCAATTCGTGAGAGAACAAGTGACTGTGTTTCGCAAGCCTAGTACACTGCTCGTTTTCTCCCTTTCCTTTCCTTTACTGAGTGGTCTCCTATTATTAGTTATTTTCTAAACAATTACAAATATGCCATCCTAATTTTTTTAGTTGCTAATTTATAATTACAATATAATATTCATCAAAACGTACCCTCAAAAATATGTAACAAAAAATCAATTATTCTAACTATTTCACGTATTTAATACTCAAAAATATAATATTATATATTAACTACACGTAAATCATATAAAATTTATAATCTTTTTTCCAAAATTATATACTAATTGATTGTAATTTTCATATAAATTTTATATTTAATACATGAATTTTATCAATTTGCTTTTTATTTAGAGGAACATCCACGTCCCCTCTCTGCTTAATTTTTTCTTTTTTATGACCCTCAAAAATATTAAAAAAAACGCAATTTAACTATTTCACATATTTAATACTCAAAAATATAATATTATATATTAACTACACAAAAATCATACAAAATTTATAATCTTTTTTACAAAATTGTATACTAGTTGATGGTAAATTTCATATAAATTTTATAATTAATACAACAATAATAATTAAGCTTTTATTTCACTAAGTAGGGTCAATTATATGAATTATTTATTTTTATTATGCTCTATTAAATAGCAGATTTTTATTTATCTCCAAATATGTGAGATTCTTCTTGATAGTTTCTTGTTATATTTTATTTGATCTTTCTCTTTCTCTTTTAACACATCAAAATCGAATATTTCAATTCTCTTTATTAGAATTTTGATTTGCCTATTGATTTGCCTAACATTTATATGTTAAAAATTTTATGATTAATATTTAATATAAAAAAATTTAGAATTAAATACGTAAAATAGCAAAATTTTTGTAATATACATATAATTTTCTCTAAAAAAAATGTAAACTACAAAGTAATTAAGGCACCTATATATTTTCAATGCCTCAACTTTAACATAATTAAATCCTTTGTTATTCTACATCTAGGACACATAATTTATGGCAATCTTTTTAATCATAATTTCTCACACCTAAGGTAATGACAAATACAATTTTAAATATAAAAAATTAATTTATGTTTTACTCATATAGTTTAATATATAGTTAAATTTACTATACATTTTACATATATTTTAATTTGAAAAAACTAATTTTATTTTAAATTCAACACAAATCATTTTCAATGAGTAAATTTATTGTTATCTAATTCGAAAAAAAACAAATAGCTAGTTCGAATAAATTGGACTTGAAATTAAATTTAATTTTTCGTAAAACCCGATTGGCTCAAAATCGACTCGAAGCAACTCCTAAACATCACAAATACATTAATATGTATAGAATTTAGGTACTGTTGGTATTATTAATATCATATGGCCTTTTACATTGAATTTTATGATAAATAGTATTTGAGTTATTTTGAATAAAAATTTAGATGTCTTATTTTCTATAATGGACATTAAGTTTTTGTTTGGCACTATAACCATAAAAAACCAAATATAATATTTTATTAATACAAAAAAATTTATTATATATATTAGAAAAAAATAAAAATGTAATATTATAAATTTACTTTAAAATTTTGTACGTATTTATATTCCTGTCCCTTTTATGTATAAAATATTTTAATTATATATTATAAAATTATAAATCTGTACATTTATATATATATTAAGTTGATTCAAATTGATTTTTTTTTTCAAGAGAGTTAATTTTGAGTGGAAAGAAAATTGAGTTTTTTTAAAATTATGCAAAATGTAGGTATGGTTTGAAGGTATTAACAGATTATGATTTTTTTATTGCTAAGAGTGTTTGTTTGTAAGATTAAATTTAATTTTAAATTTGAATAAAGATATTTTTTTATTAAAAATTATAAATAATGTGAAATAAAGTTAGTTATTATATTGGTATATATGAGAATGTGACATAAATTAGTTGTTATTTTAGTAATATATATATGTAGAATGTGAAATAAAATTAATTTTAAATATTAAATTTTATGTGTGATGTGATATATCTGATTAAACTGTCAAATAAATGAGCCTAACATATTATGAATTTGATATATATAAAAAAAAAACAGATTACGAATTAAACCATGGGATATTACACATTAAAAAAAGTAAATGACATGCAGCTATTTGTGCTTAGAGCATTATGTAAATTTATAAATTTAAAACATCTAAATTCTTAACTTTTTGATATAATTATCGATTTGATTATCTTATAATTTTTATTATTAATTTTTTTATAAAATTTTATTTTATCTTTTTTTCCCTCTTCCTCTGTCTCACTAGTGCAGTAGGGCCTAAAGAGGGGGGGGGGGCTACTAAGTTTTAGTTATCAATTAGTTTAGAAAAAATTTTATATTCTGCCATGCTTCCTCTCACTTAAATTTATTTATTTTACAGCATGTAGTTCAGCATAAGTATTTTTTTAATCTTATATTAAAAGTAAATGAGGATCATCGAAGTTGGAACTTGAGACAATTTGATTCTGATACCATATTACTTTTCTGGTTATCAACTGACATAAAAGCTTAAACTTGTAGGTCATAGTTCAAAAATAGTTTTATATTTTAAAAGATACCTCTCTCCTGGCTCTCCCCGCCATTGCGGCATCAAAGTTGGTCGAAGGGGGCACTATATTATTCAGATTTTTAATTTCAAGTTTTGATTATAATGTTTAGTTAAATATTGTGTTAAATATATTTTAAAAAAAAAATTTACTTATGTCACCCCTAAAATAAACTTTATTACATATTTCTCCTCAAAGTTATTATATCAAAATTAATAACTAATATTAAAAAATAGCCAATGTTTCACCCCCAAAGTTAAAATCACAGTAAGTTTTAGGAAGTGAGGGAAAACATAACTTTGTAAATAATCATTCAAAGTCGGGGGGAACAAAAGTAAATAGATAATTTTGGGGGTGAAATATATAATAAAATTTACTTTAGGGGTGATATAAGTAAATGCCCTAAAAAAATTTGATATGTTAAATAACATTATAATTATTTTAATAGTATACTATAACTCAATATAAGATTTAAAATGTATTAAAAATTTTAAGCTTAGGAAAAATTTTATATTCTGCCACGCTCTCTCTCACTTAAGCTTATTTGATTTAAGCATATTTTTAATCTTATGTTAGAGATAAATGAGGATCATCGAAGTTGGAACTTGAGACCACCTGATTTTGATACCATATTATTTTTTTGGTTATCAATTGACATAAAAGCTTAAACTTGTAAGTCACAGCTCAAAAATAATTTTATATTTTAAAAATACCCCTCCTTACTCTCCCTGCCATTGCGGCACCAGAGTTGGCCGAAGGGGGCACTATATTATTCAGATTTTTAATTTCAAGTTTTAATTATAATGTTTAGTTAAATATTGTGTTAAATATATTTTTAAAAAAATTTACTTATGTCACCTCTAAATTAAGTTTTATTATAAATTTTACCTCCAAAATTGTTACATCAAGATTAATAACCAATGTTTAAAATGATCAATATTTAATGGTCAATGTTTCACCCCTAAAATTAAAGTCACAGAAAAATAATGGGAGTGAGAGAAGGGATTTATTTTGTAAATAATCATTCAAAGTTAAGGGAATAAAAATAAATAGATAATTTTGAGGGTAAAATATGTAATAAAATTTATTTTAGGGGTGACATAAGTAAATGCCCCTAAAAAAATTGATAAGTTAAACAATATTATAAGTATTTTAATAGTATAGTATAACTCAACATAAGATTTAAAATGTACTAAAAATGAGTTGAGTTTTATACGAGAAAAATTAAATTTAAAAGTAATAATTTTAGACTTATTGATAAAAAAAAAGTGAAATTATGGGGGACCAAAATGCAATTATTCCACCAATTTGGATAAGAACAGAGGGCTTGCTTCTTGCACAAGCCACTCTGCCATCTGCCGTGCGCCAGTGAAGAGGAGGTGGAGGAGAGGAAGAGAAAGAAAAGGAAGAGGAAGAAATAAATAAATATATATATATATATACATATATAAAGCTTTAATTATTTTTTCTTCCTCAATTTTCTGTGATCGTCGATTAATCAATTGGCTTATACGCGAGAAGTTATTGGGTTCGGACGGCACACCGTCCGGAACCCAATCAGAGGGCGCCACATGTGCCATACAGCTGAGCCCGGGCATACGTGACGTCCTCTGATTAAGCGTCGAACGGTGCGCCGTCCGCACCCAATAATTTTTCCTTATACCTGTCTTGTAACAAAAAATAAAAAAAAACACATGCAAGAAAATAGTAAAAATATTTAATGTATATTTATATATAATAAATATATATATTTATATTGATTTGAAGGAGATAATTACAATTGGGTTAACTCTGCTGTCAACAGAGAAATACAGCATAAAAGAGAAAAAGAAAAGAAAAGATTTTGGTTAGTTTATACGCAAATTGAGGTAAGGAGAATCAACTTTATATGATTTGTTGGTTGATTGTTAGAAATAGGTTCTCTTGCCTATTTATATTGATGTCCTCATATTTTCTATTCTTATTATTTTATAATTGATATACATTATTATTCAGCCAATTAAATTAGTTTGTATTGCTATTATTATTTATTTATTAATACAGTAAATTGATAGATGATACATTGAATTGACACAAGTAATATTTATTACGAATTTTAATATAAAAACAGTCATGAAAATGAACTGTTGTTTTGTGAGAAGATATGGCCATGTATTAAACTTGTGGACTTTTATAATGTTATATTCTAAAGTTAAGGACTTGGATGTAATTTACTTAAAAAAACAGGGGAACGCAGGGAGATTATACTCACAGAGGATCCAAAAACATAGAAAAAATTTTCAAGCATCTTTTTTAAGCATCTGTAGTAATCCAATTGGATAATGGATTAAGTGCAGCTATTGAGGAAGAACAGAGGAGAGAGGGAGAGATGAGGGATAGAGAGAGAGAGAGAGAGAGAGAGAGAGAGATCAGATGTGAAGGACAGAGAAGGGTAGAAGGCTGTGCGAAAAAGAAAGGAGAAAGGCTTTAAATAAGGGTTCGGTGCGGGATGAAGCAGCAATGTAGCAACAGCTACAAGTCTCCTAGAGTAGACCTGCTCCTTCCTCTCTTCTTCTTCTTCTTCTTCTTCTCCTTCTTCTTCTCCTTCTTCTTCTTCTTCTGCTTTCCCGAGAGAGTGAGAAAGAGAGAAAGGTGATGGAGGGGAAGAAGTCATGCTTCGATGAACAGTTCCCGAGAAAGGAAACAGCTGAGCCACCCAAGCCCGATATCTTGAGCTCCACATTCCCTCCTTACTCAGCTGTAACCTTCCCTGTTTCTCACCTTTTATGCTCTGTTTTGCTTACTGCAAGTACTTAGCAATTAAATCATGAAATTTGAGAATATGGGTTTCTCTCTTCTTTTCTTCAACCTTCTTTTTAAGGTAATTTATCAACCTACAACAGCTCATATCGGTCATTTTTGTTTGAACTATTCACAGACTCTTCTTCTTCTATTCTGTAAGTTCGTTCACAGTCGCCATTACTGTGTTTCAGGAAGCTGGAAAGCATTCATCTGGGTCTTGGAGAAAACAGAGTGATGAGGGCCAGGTTTCCTGTATATGTACGTCTACTTTTCCTTAAATTTACATATAAAATCATTTCATCAAAAATATTTATAGATATAACATATAAAATATTCATGTCATGATTATATTTATGCAGTAATTATTTGAGATAATTACATTCAGGTCTCTAAATTTAACTTTTAATAATACACATGTTAAATAAGTTTTTTTTTTTTGATAATTACTTACATGTCACACCATTTAATTTTATTTATATTTTACCTATCTATTTTTAGTTAATTACGTTATGCATACTCAAAACATTATAAAATCTTACATACACATATTTTAATTTATTTCTATTATAATGAGTAATTATAAATTTTCAATAACCTAATTATAGTTAGATTACAAAAAATCTGAGCTGTTTATCATATTATTTTAAAAATATTTAAATATATTTTGAGTGAAAATCTTAAAACCTTAATGTTTAGGTGGCGGCAAAGGATAGAGACATTCGCGATGTTAATTGATTTTAGGATAAATCAGCGCTTTAATATGATATTGAGGAAGAGAAAAATATATACTATTAAGGGTAAAAATATAATTTTAATGATTTATTAACAGAATATTTTTTTTCAAATAGATTTTGATTAAGTTTTAACTCAAATATGTGTGTGTAAGATTTTGTAGTATTTTGAGTGTGCATAGCGTAATTAATTAAAAATGGATGGATAAAGTATAAATAAAACTAAATGGTGTAGCATGTAGTTAATTATTCTTTTATTTTTTTATTATTAAAAATTTTTAAAATTAACATTTTACCTCTCCCCTCTCTCTCGCTTCTTCCGATCTTCGCGCACGCCAGCCGCGCAGCCGCGCGCGCCCGCGCGACGTTCGCGACTCACCAGCAGCGTACTCACGCCTCACGGCCGCGTGCATGCGCAGAGATCGAGAAGAGAGAGAGTGGTGGTCTCTCTTGTCCCGTTCACCGCGCACGCCCTGCCGCGCGCAGTACGCGACCCACCGGCCTCGCGCGCTGCCTGCGTGCTCGAGAACTGGGAGGAGAAAGAGGGGCAGGAGTAAAATAGTGATTTTAAAATTTTTAATAATAATAAAAAAAAAATTATTTAATAATTTATTAAAACTCAGAATCCTGATGTTATAATTTTAAAAATATGAATATGTATATTATTAAGCGTTAATATAGTATGTTATTAAATATTAAACTCAGAGATATGAGTGTAATTATCTCTAATTATTTCTCAAAATCTATTTGCTCTCATGTAATTTTATAATCTTAAATTTCATATAATGTTATTTGCTACTCAAGTTTATTTTTATTAAATATAAATAAAATATACGTAATATCGTGAAGCACGAAAGGAAACCTACGGCCCATAATATCGTGAATAACACTCTTCAAAAGAATAATTGATTAATGGGATTATTCTCAAACTGTAATTTATAGTCATTTCAAAATATAACTCAAAAATATTTAATTTTGCATTCAAATTTTAATTTTCCCATTTCGTGGGAGCATGTCTTGACTTTGATTTTATAAAAAAAAATTAAGTATATGTATAAAAAGATTAAATTAGAATTATTTGTTTTAAATTTAAAGTATTATATCATATATATTTATTATTTTAAAATTTAATATCTAGATTTATGATTTTTTACGAGAGAAAGAGAGTTGGGTCGCTCCCTTCCTTGCCTAAGAAGGCAGATGGGGGAGAGAGAGAGGGAGGCGGAAGAGGGGAGAGAGATGGATCTTTAAGATTTTTATAAAATTATTTTACTAAATTTTTTTAGAAAATGAACATTACTGATAATTATATTTAAAATTAGGAACTTAGATGTTATATTTTTAAAATTATAAAATATTCTATATGATATTATGTCTCAGACTCAAGAACTTATTTACTCCTAATAAAATATTAACATGAAAAAATTTAATGTTTAAAACTTCTACAGCATAAAATATATCAAACTTGAATCAAACACCTAATAAATGTAAGGAAGATTGATATATAGTACATTTTAATTATAAAAAAATATATATTTTATTATTAAAAATAAAATATTATATATATCATATTAAAATTTTATAAAATTACATATTTTTATTGTATTTTTAAAAAATATTATAAATTAAATTATTAATATACTTTTATAAATCTTATGCTAGTGTCTATAGTTCATAAGTTATAATATAAATTTTTATTTCACTAGATTGATTTTAAAAATAGATTTTATTTATAATTAATCTATAATATAACAGGTATTTTTAGTATAGTGTTAAATTTTAAGGTTAAATTTGGATTAGTTTTTAATATATATAACTAATATTTTGAATTATAAGTATCAGCTTTAAGACTTGAGATTTAGAGCATAGTGCAATCTTATTAAAAAATGATATAAAATTTATAATATTATAAGATTTCAGTATGACATAAAATATTTCATCTTTAATTATAAAAATACATAATTTTTGTATTTAAGATATCTTTCACATAAATTCTCCTAAATATAATATCTATAAAATACTAATAAAACTTAAATGATTTGTCATTTTTACACATTTTTTTTATCATGAGTACACATATATATATATATATCTGAAAAATTATGTTTTTTAATAAAAAATTATCAGATGGACTCGAGATTTAAAGCACAGTACAATCTTATCAAAAAATAATATAAAATCTGAATATTATAAGATTTCGGTATGACATATAAAATATTTCTTCTTTGATTATAAAAATACATAATTTTTTGTATTTAAGATATCTTTCACATAAATTCTCCTAAATATAATTTATATAAAATACCAATGAAACCTAAATCATTTGTTATTTTTACATATTTTCTTCTCATGAGTGAGGTTAATTATGAAGTCTTTTTCTACATGACTTCTTTAACTCAAAAAAATACTTCCAAAAAAATATAAATACATACATATATATATATATATATATATGAAAATATATCTGAAAAATTATGTTTTTTAATAAAAAATAATCAGATGGACTCGAGATTTAGAGCATAATGTAATCTTATTAAAAAATAATATAAAATCTGTAATATTATAAAATTTCACTATGACATATAAAATATTTTATCTTTGATTATAAAAATACATAATTTTTTGTATTTAAGATATTCTCCTAAATATAATCTCTATAAAATACTAATAAAATCTAAATGATTTGTCATTTTTAAATATTTTCTTATCATGGGTGAGGTTAATTATGAAATTTTTTTCTACGTGACTTTTTTAACTCAAAAAAAAAACTTCCAAAAAAATATAAATACATATATATATATACATGAAAATATATCTGAAAAATTATGTTTTTTTAATAAAAAATAATCAGATGGACTCGAGATTTAGAGCATAATGTAATCTTAATAAAAAATAATATAATCTGTAATATTATAAGAATTTCAGTATGACATATAAAATATTTTATCTTTGATTATAAAATACATAATTTTTTGTATTTAAGATATTCTCCTAAATATAATCTCTATAAAATACTAATAAAATCTAAATGATTTGTCATTTTTAAATATTTTCTTATCATGGGTGAGGTTAATTATGAATTTTTTTTCTACATGACTTTTTTAACTCAAAAAAATACTTCCAAAAAAAATATAAATAAATACATATATATATATATATACATGAAAATATATCTGAAAAATTTATGTTTTTTAATAAAAAATTATCAGATGGACTCGAGATTTAAGAGCACACTGCAATCTTATCAAAAAAATAATATAAAATTTGTAATATTATAAGATTTCAGTATTTGACAAATAAAATATTTCATCTTTGATTATAAAAATACATAATTTTTTATATTTAAGATACCTTTCACGCACATTCTCCTAAATATAATCTCTATAAAATACCAATGAAATCTAAATCATTTGTCATTTTTACACATTTTCTTATCATGGATGAGGTAATTTATGAAAGTTTTTTTCTACGTGACTTTTTTAACACAAAAAAATACTTCTAATATATATATATATATATGAAATTTTTTTTGAAAAATAATGTTTTTTAATAAAAAAAATTATCAGATGGAAATTCCAAGAACAAAAGAGGGAAGAACAGTAGTGCTGAGCCAGTCTACCTTTGCGAACTGCCAGAGACATGTCTTATGAGCTCCTCCATCTACTACGGCGGCAGGGATGACTTCATCCCTGAATCTTCTTCTCGTAATCAAAAAAGAACAAATTTTACTGTAAGTTTTCACATATCTTAATAAATATTAATATAATGTGTTTATGTTTGTTTAATAGTTTTATTTGAGATTAATATAATGAAAAATAAGCATTCCCTTATAATAAGATCTTTGTTTTGTGCGATAATTAGATGCATAAAAAAAAGTGTAAATTAGTTCTAATTTTTTAAAAATTTAATTTGGGTGTATAAAATTGTAAAAATACTATGCTTTTGGTCTTTTTTTATTTTATTTAAAAATTTAAATTTAATTTATCTTATTTCTTATTTTTTTGCACTAAAAATTAAAATATATAAATATTAATATTTTAAAACATCATAAAATTATCTAATAAGAATAATTTATAATATGTTAATAAAAAATTAACAATTATATTTAAATTGAGATAATTTTAAAAAAATTGGACCAATTTGTAATATCCTTCCAGGGAATGCAATTTACCAGAAAAAGTTAAAAATTGAAGCTCATAATTAAAAATGTTTGCATAAAATAAAAAATTTTAAGTTAACAAAATAGGCAAATTACACCTAATTCTTTGAGTTTAACACTTAATAATGCGCATGCCCATATTTTTAAAATTATAATATCGGGTCTATGAGTTTTAATAAATTATTAAATGGGTTTTTTTTTTTATTTTTTTCACATTTGTCATTTTTTAAAATTATCATTTTACTCCTACCCCTCTCTATCTCTCATCTTGATCCCGCCTCTCTCTCCTCTCGATCCAGCGCACGCGTGCAGGCCACGTGGCTGCTGGCAGGTCGCGTGGACTCCCGAGGGCCGCGCAGCCGTCAGTGGTTCCGTGCGACCCACCGGCGGACACGTTGCGCGGTTGTCGGTGGACACGCCGCGCAATTACTGGACCCGCCGACGGCTGCGCAGCTCGCACACGTGCGTGAGATCGGGAGGAGAGAGAGTAGGGCAGGGGGTAAAATATTAATTCTAAAAAAATTTAATAATAAAAAATTAAAAATGACCTATTTAATATTTATTAAAACTCAGGGACCCGATGTTATAATTTTAAAAACGTAAACATGTGTATTATTAAGTGTTAAATTCAGGAACTTGGGTGTAATTTGCCCTAACAAAATTGATAGTGTCAAACCATTTTTTACTCCCTTTTGTGTAGGTTAAATTTAACTATGAATATTTTAATTTAAGTTTTAATTTAAATTTTAATTTAAATTTTAATTTACCGGATAAAGCGGATAATATATATGATATGGTTTGATTTAGTTAACAAATAAGAACATCTAATATCAAAATTATTGATCATTAAATTTAATTTATTATAATTGCAAAAATGAGATTGTGATGTCTATTTCTTTATTGATATTTTTTTAAAGCTTTGTATTATAAAAGTTGTAAGGATGAACTGCACTCGAGCTCATTGGAAAAGCATTGCAAATTAGTATTAATATTTGTATAATCTCAAATTTAATCTCTACAGCTATAAAAAAAAGCTATAATTTTAATCATTTTTTCAAAATCTTCCTTTTAATTAATTATTCTTTTATCAATTTGAACTGTTTATATCTGTTATCATTAATTCATCATACTTCTTTAAAAATTTTAAATTTAAAACTAATTATTTAAAATTTTACAAAAAAATTCAAATTTTAATTTCTTCTATCCTTGTTTTCTCCTTCCTAAATATTTAAAATTAAAAATTAAAAAATTAATATTTCAAAATAATATTTTTAAAATGTAAAAATTCGACAATTCTCTCTTAAATGAGATCAAATTTTCTTCAAATTAAAATTTTAAAAAATTAGGATGAATTTACTAATATTTATAATATTCATTACAAGGGACAATAATAATTATTTGTTAATTTTTCATTTTTCACAGTACAAAAATGATAGGGATGACATCACAAACAATTCAGAAGTTGCCACAAGAGGAGATTGGTGGCAAGGTATAATTTTTTTTTTTTGAGAACTTTATATTATGAGTGATTATTTTATGTGAAAATGATGTGTGTTGCATAATATATGTAAATATAAACATTTCTTTTTAAATAATTATTATTCATATTTGTTTTTCATAAAATTTGTTTTTATGCATTAACAAAGGAGTTATGCTTATAAAATATTTGTTTTTTTTTGTTAATTTTTTTTTGTTAATTTTTTTTTTCTTTTTCAGGTTCACTTTACTACTGAAAACTCCTCCTTGCAAATGTACATGCCATAAACTCCTAAAGAAGGTATACCTTCAAAAATGATTAATCTTAAAAAACTAATTAATTAGTTTAATATATTGTCTCAAATATTTCACAATATATAATATCTTCAAGCTTTTATATTTATATATATATATTTTTAAATAATTATCTATATATCATAATAAATTTACTATTTTACGTATATATTACTTATTTATATTTAATAATTTACATTTCACATTTCATAAAATATATATAATAATTACCTTCACAATTTTGATATATTTATGCCCTGTTTGGCGCGAGAATCAAAATGGTTGTAGTTTAAAAAATAATATTAATAATGATAAATAAATTTTTTAAATTATTTTACACATATTCTAATATAAAAAAATATTATTTTACTTTACATGGTCAATAATATTTAACAAAAATATCAACTTTATTTCGAGTATTTTGGTCTAGAATGTGAAATAAAGTTGATATTTTTGTTGAAAATTATTGAGCATGTAAAGTAAAATAATATTTTTTTTATATTAAAATATGTATAAAATGATTAAAATTTTTTATTTATCATTATTATTGTTGTTTTTTAAAACTAGAATTATTTTGGTCCTGATTTTAGTCCTCTCGCTAGATAGGGCAGTGTGAAAATTTTAGTACTTTTAAGTCATTTCTTATATATATTTCTCTTTAATTAGGTCACTTGAAATTCAATCTGTCACATTCACAATAGTTCGATAATAGACATAACTAGATAATCTAAGTTATTATTCTCATTTTACATATTGATACAATTTTTTCTAATACAATTTATTTATATTTTATTTCTTCATTTTAATTATCATTTCTTAATCATTTAGTTAATGTAGTCTTATGTGCTTTCATTAGTGTTCATATAGAGTAATGAGATAGTATACCATCATGCAATGTCATCTCAAGTTGAGGTAGATATAGATAATATTGAATTACACTCCTCTCAAAAAAAAATATTGAATTACACATTAAATTTTTTTTTACTTTCATAAAGTGTGAATTAAATTGATTAATGTATTCATAAAAAGAATTCCAATTTTACTTTTAAGCTGATCCTTATTAAGATAAAGGGCAAATTACATCTAGGTTCTTGAGGTCAGAAAGGTCTTGTAAGTTGATTCCAATTATTTTAAAAAAATTGATTGCAATTCTTAAAGCTCTATTTGGCAATGGGCTGAAAATCATAGTTAAATTAATTAGCTATTGCCAAAATCTTAAATTTATTTTAAAAAAATTTAAAAATTTATTTTATATCTCATCTCACACAAATTTCAAAATTAAACAATCACTTTATTTCACTATCTCACATAATTTTTAATATAACCAATTCACTTTATTTCATATCATACATATTTTTCAAAAATAACTAAAAATTTTAACTATTTTTTTTTCTTATTATCAAACAGAGCCTAAAAGTACAAAATTGATACAGTTATAGTCACTCTTTTAGAATATCATCTTTTTGTTAGTTTTACTTAAAAAAATATAAAATTTTACTTTTTTTTAACTATCTATATATTTTAAAGGACCATTATTCTCCTTTAATTTTACTATTTTCTAAAAATTTAAGATTTAAAAATGAAACATTAAAAATTAAATTTCTCTCGCTTTCTCTTCTCAAAAAGTTTAAAATTAAAATAACATAAATATTAATATTATCAAAAAGTTAGCAATTACAAATAATCTTAGAGCATAATAATGAAAAATTAATAATTATATCTTAATCGAGACCAAATAACAGTACATTTACAACTTTAATGACTTAAAATTGAAAATTTTTAAATACTGTGATCAATTTGTAATACTCTAAAAGGGGCCAGATGCAATTTCATTTATCTATTGTGTAAATGCTTTGAACTCATCTTTTGTATTTTGGGACAGGTACTTCTGGTTTGTAATGCAAATATGATAAAAGTATGTGCTCCTTTTGTAAATTATGTCAGTGCAAATATGTAACAGTGAAACTGAGGATCCTATTGCTAAGTTCTGTTGCTTAGTTTATTGTAGACTTGGCTAACAGCTATTATGAACTAAATGAAAGTTGTGTTCAATCATTTCTGCGAGGACCAAAATATGATCAAAATAGTACTATTTTAAAAAAAAATAATAATAATAAATAAATTATTTTAATTATTCTACACAAATTTTAATATAAAAAAATATTTTACTTCACATGCTCAATAATTTTTAATAAAAATATAAACTTTATTTCATATCTTAGATCAAAATATTCGATTTGAATTTTTTAGTCTAAATTTAAAAAAATTATTTATTATTATTATTGTTGTTTTTAAAATTAGTACTATTTTGGTCCTGTTTTGGTCCTCGCGCCAAATAGGCCTGCTTCTCTTTTACAAATTGTTCAGAAGTTTTGTTCACTCAAAAATCTACTCGTCAATTTAGGCCGGCATACGCGTAAACGCACTTTGCTTCCCTGAATAATCGAACAAATATTGGGCAATAGCCAATAGAATTGTCGAATATATGATTTGCAACAAAATTTTAGTACTTTTTTGTAATAAGATGCAATGCAACAGATTGGTAGTACCTTGTTTTAATTAAAAGGAGAAAGCACATCGATATTTTACCAATATTTAAAATTTATCATAAATTAAATAACTTTATTTTACATTCAACACAAATTTTAATATTAAAATTAATTTTATTTCACTGCATACCTCTGAATATTAAATTAATTTATTTCTAATTAAATTTGTAAACTAATATATTTTCTCCTGTGACGAAAAACAACTCTCAAATCAAACGAACCCTAAATAGGGGTTGGCGACACTCGTTCTTCAATGATACAAAACTCCTACATTAATTTTCTAGTTATGAAAGCACAACAAGTTTAACTCATCACATAAAGCGCTATGAGAATGCTTTATGAACTAGTGAACAAACCCCTCGTGTATGAGTGTCGTTTATTTGGCAACACTCTTTTCTGCTGATCTCTCAAATGACTTGAGAAAATTTTGGTTAATTTTATATATAATTTTAATCAATTCTTTCGAGATTTCTAAAAACAAAGGAAAACAATTTTGACAATCAAAACAGCTCGGCGACAGAAAAAAAACTTTGAAGATCATCAATTTTAATCATAGGAGTTGAATATCATGCACAAAAACTAGTCGATCTTTCAGCGAGGTAAATGTGATTTTAGATTAGAAAGTTAATTTCTCATATGTTATATTCTCCTTAGTAGAAATGTTTATCGAAAGAGCTGTATGGCAAACCACTAGTCATTACGACAGATATAGCAAATATGAATATATGTAGAGTCTTAAATTAATAAGAAGAGTTCTACTGATATCCCATACTATACTATTTAGCATTTATGGATGCAATCATGATAGTTTTTTCCTGACTAATAGCAGTACCACAATTCCATTTAAGTTTAGGGATGTCGTAAAATCTGTCACAAGAAAAATTGACTTTAATGTCGACCCTCTCAGCTATAATATTAGTTTGGGAAGACCAACAATGATTTAAGAACTATTTCATCTCCTTTTATTTATATTTGATATTTTTTATAAGTGCAATAAAGTATTTGTACAAATATATATATAAGGGACATGACAAAATTGCGTTCAACATAACAGATGTAAATGAAAATGAAGAACTTTTGATTAATGAAATTGAGCAATTCCAATTAGGGCGATGGATATCACCTCTAGATGCAATGTGGAGAATATATGCATACACTCTGAATGAAATGATTCCATCAGTTCAAACATTACAGCTTCATCTGCCAAATAAATATGTTGTCACTTTTCAAAAAACTCAAGATCTACAAAAAATATTATCATATAACGTCTACAAGACGACAATGCTTATTGAGTTCTTCAGATTAAATAGAATTGATGATGAAGCTAAGAATATCTTATATAAGTATTTTCCCGAATACTATACATGGGATCAATCGAAAAAAATTTGGTCAAAAAGAAAAAAAGGAAGTTATTGGTCGAGTTGCTCTAGCAAATCCAAGCGAACATGAACGCTATTATCTTAGATTACTTTTGAACCACGTGAAAGGTCCAATATCATTTACAGATTTGCTAAGATATGAAAATAAACAATATAGTTCTTTTCAAGACGCTGCAACTGCAAGAGGATTGCTTGATTCGGATAGCAACATTTATGAATGTCTTACAGAAGCAACCATTTTTAAAATGCCTAATACATTCCGAAGACTATTTGCAACACTATTAGTATATTGCTTGCTCGGAAACCCTACGTCACTTTTCTATAAGTATTATACTGACCTCACTGAAGACTTCAAACATATGGATGATTCTACCAAGATTCTAGAGGCAATTATTAAAAGCATCGATTCGTTCTTATAGGGAATGAGAAAACAAATTACTGATTATATATCAATATGCACAGCAAATCTCAATGAGAAAGTTGGAAAGAATTCAAAGGAGCTACAAGATGAATTGTCGATAAAACCTTTAAAAGAAGACTTGGAGTCAGTGCTACTATTGAATTCAGAACAATATGCTATTTATGATATATCTTAAAGTCAATTGACTCCAAACAAAAATCAGCCTTTTTTATTGACAGACCTGGAGGCACAGGAAAAACTTTCCTATATAAAGCTCTATTAGCCACTATCAGAAGCAAAGGAGAAATTGCATTAGCTACAATAACTTTCGGAGTTGCTACTTCTATTTTACCTGGTGGTTGAACAACTCATTCTAGATTTAAAATTCTATTAGACATAAACAAAGCCAGTACTTGTAATGTAAGCAAACAATTATCAGCAGCAGAACTGTTACGTCAAGCGAAGCTCATACTATGGGATGAAGCTACCATGGCAAGAACATGTTATGTGGAAGCCTTCATAGAACATTACAAGACATAATGAAATCTAAACTAATATTTGGTGGCAAAACAATAATTCTTGGAGGAGAATTCCGGCAAACATTACCAACTATCCTAGGAGAAGTTGAAGATGTCAGTATAAACAATCGTATTGTTACATCATTCCTATGGCCAAATCTTACAAGGATATATTTGACTCAAAATATAAGAGCTATAAATGATCAAGACTTCTCTAAGTATTTACTAAAGATTGGTAATAGAGATGAACAAACAATTAGAGAAAATTAGATCATAGTACTTGAAAAAATGGTTATACCACACAGTTAAACTGATGAAGATTCAATCAAAAATCTCATTTCTCAAAGTTATACTAGCTAGCATTGTAGAAAGTGATATATTACAAAGCTATGTGATGTAGCAATTCTGACACCAAAGAATGAACATGTTGATCAAACAAACAACATCATGATTGATAAACTTCCTGGAGAGCTCAAAGAGTACTACAGTTTTGATTCTTTGATTGGGTCAAATGAAAAAACATTAATTAATTTAGATTTTCTCAATGATCTTTCACCAGCTGGCTTACCACCACATAAACTAGCATTGAAAGAAAATTGCCCAATAATATTGTTGCAAAATCTAGATCCTTCATCTGGACTAACAAATGGATGTCGACTGATTTGCAAGAAATTTAGCAAAAATCTAATTGATGCAGAGATGATCACTAGAAATTACAAAAGAATACGTACTTTGCTTCCACGAATTCTTTTACAAACTTCAGAAGAATGCAAACTTCCTTTTCAGTTCATAAGAAAACAGTTTTCAATTCGACTATATTTTGCAATGACCATAAATAAATCATAAGGTCAAACATTAAAGCAAGTTGAATTATATTTGCCTCAACTAGTTTTTGCTCATGGCCAATTATATGTAGCTTTATTACGTGCAACTTTGGCTAATAAAATCAAAATACTCATCAAACCATCAACACGGCAAGACTTACTCATGAACTCTATGAGGAATGTCGTTAATAAAACTCTTCTTCTTCATTGCAAGATATATATGAACATCAGAAAACAAAATCACACATGTATAGTGCTCCACTTTTTATTATGAAATTTTTAAAAATATTTGTCTTTTGTTTCATAAACTATTTAGCATGCTTATATATTATATATATCTAAATGACATCAAAAACTACATTATTGTCTACAATATCAGTCGGAATCATGAAAGACGCACTGAAGTTATTGGTAACAAAGAAAACAAATCCACGGCTTTCTCGAAGTAGCAAAATGATTTACCAATCATATATTTTCTGCGACAAACAGATAATAGCACTTAATTGCTAAGATCTTAGTTCCATCATTATTGCTTGTGTAATATACAAGTACCAAGCAAAAATTTTAGTATTGTTCACTTGAATAGGAAAATCAAATGCAAGGTGTTTCGTTTAGAAACGACATTAATATCTTCGAAAATATTCTTCATGAAAGAAGGATCTACTATATCTCCAATGTCATCATTTCAATAATAGATCGACAATATCAAATAGTGAATAATAATAAATAAATTAAACTCACTATAAATTCAGAAGTTCTTAAAGCAGTCGCTGATTATAGTATTCATCAACCTGACGTTGACTACATACAATAGAGGAATTACATCACACTTCTGAAAGTAATACCTCACTAAGTATGTCTATATTGAAATTGAGCTATTTAATTTTTTTATACAATCTTTTTAATATATCTTAACAATTATTACATACTATATGCAGATGTCATTGCCATAGTCACAGAAATAAAGCCAGTGCGAACATTTGCAAGAACCAATAATTCTACGGGGCATGATCGAGATATCATTATCATTGATGAAAGGTAATATTATTCATTTTCATAAGTATTTATTAGAACGTACAATTCAATAGCATAATAAAAGCAAATACTAACTCAATCTTTTAATTTAAACATCTCATTAGTTTAAAACTCATAATTGTATCATTATGGGATGAATTTGCTAAAGTTGAAGGATCAATAATAGCAGAATTGATTGCAAATTCGCTATCGATCATATCAGCAACCAACTTAAAGCGAACTACATATCGAGGTAACATCCTTGTTAGATTTACACATTTGTGTGAATGTCATAATAGTAAATTTAACTTACATGTTTTCATACAAAGGTTGTTCTTTGTCAACAATATTCATCTCAGCTATTTTCATCAATCCAAGTACCGCTAAAAGTCATTAATTAAAAACTTGGTACTACTTTCAATTCCTTTCTCTCACAATAAACAACTTTATGTATATACACATACATGATGTATCCATTAATTCATATATTTAGGTTAGCAAAAAATAATTTACAAATTCAATTTTCAAGCATCATAAAGCAACATGATGTAAAAACAGCTTCATCATCTAAGAATATGGATGCACAAAAAACTTCACTTAGCGTCTTACTAAGTGAAAGTACCAACGAAGCAATCGAGAATAAGGTAATAATGAATATATATTCCTTTTTATACTAAATATTCATACTATTTACTCACGTATTATATATTAATGCAGCCAAACGTGTATCAAATAAAGATACAAATCAAATCTATAAATCTAACATCTTATATAGCATGCAAGTTTTGTGGTAGAATGGTATATTAACAGCACAAAAAATGATACTTGTCTTTAGAATGTTACGTTTTACTAATCCTTCAATTTTTGATATATTTTAGACACAACATTACAATTACAATATTTTAGACACAACATTACAATTACAATATTTAGAATCTTAATATACCATCAGTGCGATGATTGCAAATACCATCACAGAACAAAAATGCATACATTGCTCTTCAAATCAAAATAAACTAAAAAGATTAATTTTTGAGTGCCAAACAAATTAATTTTTGAGATTTATTTCTACATTATTTTGCTTTCTAAATTTCTATCAAATGCCTACACCTCTTCTGTTCCTTTTTCTTGAACTTTAAATTTTATTTTGTAGTTTTCAAATTTTTATGAAGTGTTATAACTTAAGTCGGCTCTTCTTCCATGTTCTTACAATTTGTTTTAAGCTTCCTTCTTGATCTCAACTTGTTTGACAACTATTATACGATTGCAATGAAGCCAACACTAACGAACATACAAAATCGCACGTAACAATAGTTTGTCCATTCAGTTCTTCTCAATTAGAAATCTTAATATAGGGAATAGAATCCAATTAGTTAGTTTTCAAACATAAATACCTTCATGGAGTTTAATCTGGTTATGTACGTTGTAATTTATTCAATTTTGATGTCAATCTTGTGCTAAATTTTATTTATACGAATATTGTTTATCATTTTTTTGCTAAAACAAACTTTAATATTTCTACAGTATATTTATTTGTCAAAAAATATTAAGTACTGTTTTTGCAGTTCCTACGAGATGGACATGATAGCGTTGCTCCATGGAGTTTCTTTTGTTGTTTTTACCACATTTAGTCTATGGAGAATCTAAAAATTTTTGTTAAATTCTTTTGATACTTGATAGAAAATCATCAATGTTATTTGGATGTTACAAGTTTGTTAATATTCTACTGATCCCCTATAAAATTAAGTCTTTGGTGCTTGATCAACATTTATGTGTCTCACACTTCCATTTCCAATAGTCTATATTATTCGGTTATCCTATCTTGCATCATGAGTTTCAATATATTTGATACATTTTTTAGTACCAAAATCTATTACTGGATTATAATGTTGTATAGATTTTCATATGACTGTTGTAATATAATACAATATGATAAAATGCATATTTTCTTTAATTTAAAGCTAATTTTTGAAATTCTTCTGTTCCTTTTTCTTATGCTGAAATTCTGTTTATATGAATGTTTATCATATGTTTATTGAAACAATCTTTTATTTTTTTACAATATATTTATTTGTCAAAAAAAAAATAAGTGTTTCTGTTATTATTTATATTTCAATTTTAACTTATGAATTTTTTTTTAATTTAAAATTAGTCAAGATCATTAAAAATTAAAATATACACTGAAACATCTTAAATGGTGCAAAGGAAAATAAATAAATAACCTTCTTGCTTATGTATATATTCATCAAATATCTTGTAAAAAATTAAATTAGCATTTCATTACAATATACTTACTTGGAACTATCATGAGTTTTTTTTGTCTATGACAGAACCTCTTTTAATTACTTTTCTCACATCACAATTATTATGTAGTCAGATCACATTCCATATAAAGTTAATATAAATTTAATTTCACGTGCATAATAACTAGTATTATTACGACCATGCAAAAATCATATATAATTCATTAAAGTAAATATTGTGACAAAGTCTAAAAATTAAATATTTTAAAATACAAAAATGATAATATAAAATAACAACAATCGAGCAATGATAAAGTTTATGTACTAAAGTATGTAAAACATATATAGACGAGAAAAATACAAGTTAATATGAAAAAATTATAGAATTATAGAACAAACTAAACCAAAAGAAAAAGCAAAAGGGTATAAGACAATGAAAGAGAGAGACACAATCTGTGCTTCAAATCTAAAATTTTAAAACTAAATGAAAACTAAAGCGAAAATGAAAAAATTATTATTGTTCGTACCAACAAAGCAGCAAGCTGGCAAAATAAAGAAAGAAAATAGAAGATAAAAAATTTATCTTTCTAATAGGAGCTTGCCATATATGCGATAGGCAGGCGTTCGAATATAATTAAAATTTCATATTTCATCGTCTTTTGAGTTTACATGCACTTTCATTTGATTTTGAGGAACAATTAAACTTAGGCTTGCAAATGAATTGCGTTAGATTCTTTGGTGCTGAATGCTGACCTGTAAAGAAGAAACATACAAATAAAATAAATGTTATAGAAATGAGGATGCTAAGGTGGATGTGTGGGTATACACAAAAAGATAGAATAATAAATAAGTATATCCGAAAGAAAGTTGGTGTTGCATTAATTGAGGATAAACTTAGAGAAAGTCGGCTTAGATGATTTGGACATATAAATCATAGGCTGATTGATACTCCAGTTAGAAAAATTGAGTTATTAGATTTTACTCATGTATAAAAAGGAAGAAGAAGACCAAAAAAGACATGGCAAGAAACTATAAGGAGTGATCTTAGCTACTTAGACTTAAATTGATAATTGATAGAGCGCAATGAAAATAAAAAATTCATGTAGCCGACCCCACCTAGTGAGATTAAGGCTTGGTTGTTGTTGTTGTTTAAGAACTAATCTGCGAATAATTAATGTGCCTCCATGATCTTATTATAGATGAAATTGAATTTTTTTACTTTACAAAAGTCACATAAGCAAATTGAAAGATTAAAAAAAAAAACTAAAAATAGAAGAACATCATAAATTTTGCATTGAAAACTTTGTAAACATCATTCTTGGTAGTTTTAAATACATTATAATATGTAGAATTAGAATAGTAATTGGATTTGTTTGCAAATACAAAATGAAAGAAAGAGAGAAGGATTGAGATGCTTTCTTCCTCGAGTGGCCAGCGAAAAAGCTAACAAAGACTCGCGATAATGTTGCGAGTTCTAACGTAAAAAAAAAAAATCCAAAGTATTCGTGAGTGGGTTAGAGAGGTGATAAAGTCCGATAAAGGAACCCCGTCCTCAAAGTGTTAATATGGATTTAAGATCGAAGATTAATCAAAAGTTCAATCGATTTTAGATTGAATCGAAATCGAATCGATCTAAACGAGCCAACTAACAAGCCAAAAGTTTAGCTCAGTTATGATTTCGAGCCGATCTCGAGCCAGGATAGGTTCGGCTTGATTCGACTCGAGATCAACTCGATTTTAAAAATATATTATATGTGATATATGTGTTATATATAATATAAATATATATATATATATATATATATATATATATTAAACTGATCCGATCTTACGAGATCCGATCATGCCATATCTACCCGGCTCAAAAAATAATTGAATTTTTTTTTCAAGCTAGCTTAAAATTGACTCAAATAATTATTATTTTTAGATAATATTAGACTCTCTGTAATCTCATTGAGAGAACTCGAGGGTGCTCTATATATATTAATTTTCTTTTAAATGACTTAAATTTTTTAGCACCAAAATTAAAATAAATATAAAAATATATCAAATCACAGCCTCAGCCAAGATGTTGAAAAATTAATATAAACTGGCGTTGCTCCTTTTCAAATAAAATTCGCTGACGTCTGATGTTTAAAAAAAAATAAATTACACTCTAATTTCTGAGTTTAAAATATAATAATATTTAAATTCACTTTTTAAATATTAATTTTTGAGTAATTAATTTTTAAAATTTTAATACCTAAATTATTTTTAAATTTTTTATTATTAAATGTTTTAAAATTATAATTATATTCTCTCCTTTTTAGAGAAAAAAATATAATTGAAAATTAAAAAATAATAATAATAAAATTTAAAAATTTAAATATTAAAATTTTAAAAATATAAATCTGAATATTACTACGCTGTAAACTTACTCACGAAATTATTTTGTATAGTTTATATAATTTGTGATATAAATGATAATTTACAGTAGCAGAATAGAAATGGTAGATCAAATATCAGAAGAATCTACTCATCATATGTCAGTTATGCATGTTGGCGTGGCGGGGAGAAATTATTTATTCGGGCTGGCGTTCCACGTCATTTCTTAGGTGCCCAGTAGGAGCGCACCATGTGTGCGCGCTGCCTCGCGCACAACGCCACACCCGAAACGGCGAGAAAACTTTGTTTTCTCGCAGTTTTGCGTCATTTTTTCATATTTTTGTAAAATACATGAATACAATATATCTGTGATTTTGTATTGACCTTGTTTCACTTTGCTGAAGTTTGTATATAAATACACTTCAATTAAAATGTATTGTGCAAAAAACAATATACAAAAATATGATGCAAACTGCGAGAAAACTGCGTAAAAGGGTGTTTTCTCGCCGTTTAAGGTGTGGCACTGTGCGCGAGACAGCGCGCACACGCGGGGCGCGCCTACTGGGCGCCTAAGAAATGACGTGGAACGCTGGCCTGAGGAAATAATTTCTCCGTGGTGAGACGATGAGAGAGAGAACAAAAAAATAAATAAGATAATTATTAATTTACTTAAATAATCATTAAGAACTAGCACTGAATAGAAATTTTTTTTTCCAAAAGTAGGGGTAAGAGTTTGTCTCAAAAATCGATAGTCACCCAATATTTGGATCGATATTTAGCTTAAATCAAACTTAACTTGAGATTATTGAGCTGAGCCACAGGCCATAGTCGGATCAGATTGACTTGACTCGATCTATATTTTTTAAATTATAAATAATACATTTAATTATTTATCATAGTTATTATTACTTGTATATAATTATATGCTAGTTTTGGATGTGATATCTTAATATATGTATTTTTTTAAAAAAATAATTAATTTGGAGGACTTGAGTTAGCTTTATTATGGCTTGAACCAGCTTGAAGTTAAAATAAGTCAACTTGAAATCAAATCGAATTGAAGCGAACTGAGCTTGAGTCATACTCGTCTCAACTCAAACTCGAATTGTTTTCACGCCTATTCAAATGAAGTGGCAAAAATAATTGACATTGACAATGATCATTTCACAAATATAATCAAACTTGAGAGATTAATTTAAAATGCTTATTAATTTTAGATTTGCATAAAAGATTTTAAAATTTATAAACTTTGTCAAACTCGATAATATACGAAAAATTTCAAAATTTAACGAACAATTTGGAATGGATTTAGAATAATTTACTATATTTTTTTAGTGAAATGGTTACTTTTTGAAAAAAAAAATTGAATGGTGAAATAATTACTTATGGGCTTGTTTGGTTGGAGGATGAATTTGGGTAAGAAAAGAGAAAATAATTTATTTTATAGAGTTGATGGGAAAGAAATTTATTTTAATATTGGGAGGTGTGTAGGATGTGAAATAAAGTTGATTTTAAGATTGAAATTTGTGTTGGATGTGAAATAAAGTTGATTTTTAAGGTTGGAATTTGTGTTGGATGTGAAATAAAATTATTAAAATTTATAATAAATTTAAAATATTATTAAAATATTTTTTTGCCCATTTTTGGGCTCATGCCAAACAAGGCCATTGAGTAAGAAAAGAAATAACTATTCCACATTATTAATTATTATTTTTTGAAATAATGAAATATAAATTCATAGAAATGGCAAGAATATATGATTTCAACATTAAAAAAAAATTATGATTTAAAAAAAGCAATAGCAAGAATATAATATTCAAGAAATAGTTAATGGTCTTATTTAAAATGAAAAAGAAATAGTTAATGGTCTGCCCTTCGTCGACCAACCTCCCTATTTTCAGTTCTCTCCTCCCAAAGCATTAGGCTTGTCAACAGATTAAATTCGGATCAGATTGACTCCGACTTAGATCCAAATCTATATATATCGGATCGGATCATGGTTGATCTATATCCTCTCGGGTCGAAAATCGAATCAGTTCAAAACTTAGATTTTCAAATTTAATCAATTTACAATAAAAATAGTTATTTTAAAATATTTTTCATAATCAAATTTAAAATAATATTAAATTTATTGAAAATAAAATAAGAGAAAATATTATATTTTTATGAATTAATTAAATATTTTAATATAAATATTAGTATTTATAATATATATATATACATGTATATTATGAAATATAAACTGCGCACTATAAATTATAATTTGCTAATTATTTTTACGAAAATTTTTTATTAGTTAATTGTAGTGACACTTTTTATTTGAGTCTTTCAACAAAAAGATTATTAACCATAATATATTATTGTATGAACTACAAATTAGATTATATAAAGTGATCGAATTTTAAACGGATCGAGTTAATAGTAATTTATATCTGATTAATTTATTTATAAATTTATCGGGTAAATCTATTTGAGAATTAATCGGATCGGATCGGATCGGATCGGATCGGGTCATTGACAGGCCTGTGAAAGCATCCCCACAAATCTCGTCAGTCTCTGCGGCTGAATCGGCTCTCTGAGATCCGCCGCCGCAGTCCGCACACACTCGCTCTCTAGGGAACATGGACGAAGGGGACCTCTGCCGCTTCAGTGGCGGGGCGACCGCTTCCGGTGGGCACGGTCAGGGCGGCACGAGCATCCACATCACGGCCCTGGACGGGATCATCAATGTCAACTCCCTTTTCACGTTGGCTGTCTTCCTTGGCCTCGCTTGGAACCCTTACGACCCTGGTGACGGCGGTTTCGCCGTCGGCGAATGCGCCGCAGGCACGCGGGTCATGGAGGACCTCGTCTCGTTCCACGTCTACTCCTTCTCCTGCTTCCTCTTCTCTAGCCTCATCGCACTCTGCCTTAAGCAGGCCGTCCGCCTCGTTCGCCCGCCCTCCCGCCCCTTTCCTGCCCGCGTTAATCGGGCCGTGCTCCGCGCCATCATTCTCGCATCCGCTGTCGGCTCCGTCTTTGGCTGCGGATTCCTCATGATGGCCCTCGTCAATGTCGTCCAGGTCAAGCTCGGGCGGCTGTCTTGTGCCGGCGCCGGTGCTGTTGGGGCTGTGGTAACCCTCGTTATCCTTATTCCTGTTGCGATGCTCATCTACATAGCTATCATCTTCTATTCCTTCACACGTTAATCTTTGTTGTGGACTCCGTAGGTAATTGTCTGGATTTCGTAGCTGAATTGCTCGGCAAAAAGGATAATTGCAGAAACGTTGTGGCATTTGTTTTTTATTTATGTTTTTTGACATTTATATTATCCTCTTAGTTCATGACCTTCACTATCTACTTACTAATCAATGATGGAAACTTGTCCCTACGTCATGACCATTCTATTATCTGATGTCTGTGACTCAGAGTTAATGTTTAATGTAATTAACTATAGTATATTCTTTCCATCACATTGTACCTCTCATTACTACCCTATGATAAATGTTTTTGAAGCGGACAACCCTCTGTTTTCTCTTCAGCTGTAACTTATTAACATTTTGTTTGAGTTTATGTTGATCTCTTTTGTAGATTGTGTTTATTCAAAGAGATTGAAAATTTAGAATGTGTTTATTCAAAGGGATTAGAAATTTAGAGGCAATCAAGGAGGTGTATTTTTTTAGTTATTTTGATTTAATTTGGTTCATGAAAAAATCTGTCATGAGTCATGACGGATTAAGGGACATGATCTCGTATAGGGAGATCATTTTGAAGAAAAGAGATAAACGTGAAAAGGGAAAATGGAAATAATAGTAACAATAGAGAAAGATAAGTGATGCCCAAGTTTGTACGTTGAAATCCCCAAGGATACCAATTGTGGATAGCTTAAAGTCCACGTACTATACATAAGGGATTACAATTATTATAGTATGGGGCTTGACAAAGACTCAAAAGACCTGGAAGTAAATAAGGAGCTAGGGGAAGACAAAGGATATATTCGGATGCTTTGCAGATTATATATCAAGAGATGCAGATAAGATGGCTTCCCAAAACCTTGGTGGAAAAAGTGAAGTCCCAAGGTCCGACCTACTGTTTGGTCATCTTGGGGGTGGAAATCAAAGTTGCTGCTGAGTTCCAAAGATGAATTGAAAGAATTGTTGAGAATTAGTGGGCCTGATATGAAGTGAAAAGGAGTCCAAAAAGAGTTTTCCTTGTGAAAAAAGAGAAAAAACCCCTTATTTCGGTGAATATTTATCTCTAAGAAAGATGTACTAGGATGCCTTGATTACACCATCAGCCGCATAGCCTTATGATGTAAAATTAATATAACTCCCTTGATGAAACTATGAAATCTGCGAAGCGAGCTTCCCCCAAGGAAGTGCTCCTTGCATGCTTAGGTCGAATGAATGTAAGCAGACCGAACAAAGACAAACTAGGGATAGCTGTAACTTAACACCAGAGCGAATAGATAGAATGACGATTCTATGGCTTGGAAGGAACTTCCAAGTTGGTATCCATCGAATCCCCTAGGGGAGTTTTGGTGTCTTTTCTACTTTAGATAGAAAGAGGAGGCGGGAGGGGAGGGACTAAGGGAGGGAGGAGGAAGGGGGACAAAGTGGGGAGGAGAGAGAGTTGGGGGCGGAAAGAGAGAGGGAGAAAGGGAGGGAGGGAGAGGTACGTTCAATTTCTTGATGTAGTGGTTGTACTTGTACTAGAGATGGTTTCACAGCACTAAGCTATTCTTATGGGTTCATTTCATGACAATGCTCCATTGCATGCTCTTGTATAGAAGAATCTGTATCTTGCAGTTCTTCAGACTTTATGGAGCAAGGTTCTCCAGTTCGACCAACTAAATTATTCTTAATGAATCGTACTATTTTAGGTTCTATAATCTTTATAGGTAATGACAGACAATAAAATTTATACTATTTGAATCTTTTTGGATGACCAATGAAATGACCTAATATGGTTCTAGGATCCAATTTCTTGATCTGTTGGTTATACATCCTAATTTCAGCCTAATAGTCCCAAGTATAAAAAATAACTGATGTTGAGCTTCCTACTAATTCATGCCTCAAAAGGTGTTTTAGGGATTATCTTCGCAGGAGCCTAGATAAGAATTAATAAAGCTGTTTTTAAGGCTTAATCCTAAAGTGATAAAGAAAGCGTAGAATTACTAACCATACTTTTGAGCATAATAATTAATGTGTAGTTCTTTCTTTTACCTACACCATTTTGGTTAGGAGTGCTGGACATAATGTACTGAGCAGTAATATTGCACTGTTTTAGATACTTAGCAAATGGTTTAGCCATTTGGCCATTTTCTATTTGTCCACCAAATTATTCGCCACCCTTATTTGTTTGAACTACTCTTGTCCTTTTCATAAACTTGATTATGTTGATCTTATATCTCGGCCTTACAGGTCTTAAAGGACCTAGTGCTTTAGACCTCTTCTTTAATAGGAAGCTATAACCAAAATGGTAATGTTCAACAATGAATGTAGGTTGGGAATGCTACCTGTTAATGGCTGATTAGGTGAGAGAAAATCTAGTGCTTCATCCCTTTTAAATGAGGGTGGTCATCATTCAACACTAAATCTCATGGTGAGAGAAAATATTGTACATCAACAAATATCTATGGAATATATGTGTGTGTACATATGAAATGCTTATAAGGTTATTTAAGCATATAAAGTTACTGATTATAAGAGCTTTTTAGCAGATAAAGTTTGGACTAAGGAAATAGAGATCTGTTGTAGTCTATTTAAAGGAATAAATATAAGGCCCAATGGTAGTGACACCACGATCGATTGTCTATTCATTCTTGATAGAGTTTATCGCTGACGGCCGAGATCTAGCCGCATTGCTTCGATCTGAATCGATTAATGGTTATGATAGATTTGGAAAGATGAATGTTGCGAATTGCTGACATGGTAGATTGAAAATCTCTCCATTCATTCTGATTAATGGGAGATTTCATTTTGGGATGATTTTATTTTCTGCACTTATTATGTATTAGTTATTTCTATTTCTGTGGTTCTTTTAAGCATGTTGTCTAATATTTTCTTGTTTAAAATTTTTTTATTATGTTGTATTTTCTTCTAATTGCGTCGATTGTATGGAGATCTATATAAGCACCTCCCTAATTATTATTTGGTTCAATGCTAAATGAACTTTATTTGCCTTTCTTTCTTAGGAATTGTTTAATTCTAGAATAAATTGATATCTCGGATAGGGAAGGGCTTGGGCTTGGGCTTTGGGTAAGAATCCCTAAACTCCATCCACTCAAGTTCGTTCCCCTCCGAGGTTGATTTCGCCCCCTTTCAATCCCTATCAGCATTTGCTCGTTCCACTCTCTTAACTTTCACAACTAGTTGTTTGTGCACATTGCCGCTGCGCTGATTCTACCCCTTCATTGTCGACCCATTAGTTGACGGCACGTCAACTTTATCTTCTTTGCTTGCGTTGGTTTCGACTCATGGTTCCAACTCCAATCAAGACTTGCGAATCAGCCGGTCATTCCCCGTGTGTCGTTACCTAAGCCGCCATCTCTCGGTTTGCTCGTCGATCCGTGCATGTTTGCCCTCTATGGGATTCGCTAAGCCATTGCATAAGATCTACGCAGTTCGAGCTGCCTGACCGCTTGCTATAGCCCCTAAATTTGAGAAAATTACATTGTGGTATTTGAATTTCTTGGATATAGGTATGAATTTCTTGGATATAGGTACTTCAGTTAATTGAATGGTGTGGATTTTTTTGCTTGTCTGAGGTTTACTCGTAGTTGTGATAAATTTAAAAAGTCTGATTGTAGAGATCATAAAGAGAGAATGAGGGAAAGAGAGATATTTGGGGGGAATTTAGAGGAAGGGAGTTTCATCTTGTATTCACCTGATTGTGGTGATTTTACTCATATATGATGGCTATTTGTTGCAGTATCACGTTAAATCCAGTGCAATCTATTCTTTTTTCTATTGATTATTAGTCTGCAATTTCAACATTCTCTGGTAAAAAACTTTTTCACAATAAATTTGTCCTCTACTACACACTGCTTCTAATAGAATATCTTTTCAGCTTTGATAATAGTAATGCTTGGAAGTTCTTATCCAAAAAAAAGAGTAATGCTTCGAAGCGAAAGAACGATTGCTGGTACTCTACTACACACTGTTCGGATTATTAGTAATGCTTGTACTCTACTACACACTGTTCTGACAATGTTGTTTGTTGCTTTTTCAAAAAAAAAAATTGCTGTTTACTTGAAACTGTTTGATATGATTAGTTAGCAAGTAAAGTTATCTTGGCATAAATACAAGTGGCAAGATTGCCTCGTTTAAAATGCTCGAAGAGGAAAGTAACGCTCAAGAAGCATCGTATATGACATGCCAAGTGGGTTCAGTCACTTCAAATATAGACTGATAAGAACTAGTGTCCTTTCTTTCCCAACAATTTAAACTAGGGAAGAAAAGTAGTAAAGTTCTCCATAAGACAAATAAGAGGAGCTTATTATTCCAATAATCAAAGTAGCACAAAGATGTTTCCATCAACCTTTCAAACTGAAGGAATAACAATAACATCAGAGAGGAATCACATAAATGGCTTCCTTTTGTTGGGAAATTACAGAATGCTAGTTACCATATTCTGCCACAGTTACTGAAATTTACCTGTCAAGTAAGCAATGTAGTAACTTGGAAGCCCTCGGTGTAGAATGCAGTTAGGAATAAATTTAAAAGAAAAAATTGGAAATAACAAGAGCCTCTTCAAAAGAAGTGTTAAGATGCTCATGTATTAAACCACTAGTTCTTCTCTCTCTCTATGTATATATTCGCCAATAACATTGGAGTTAAAAAGTAAGCTAAAGCTCCACATGGAAGAAATGATAATGTCGTGAGATTGTATGAGGCAGTAGTCCCATCATGCGAGAAGTTCAAATTTCTTGATTTTAGAGGAGGATCAATGATGTTAATCAGAATCAAAGCAAGATGTTTAAACTAGAGGATCATGATCAGAGTTTTATGCAATATGAAGATCTTCTTCTCTCAAGTTGAAGGAAAAAATTTATTTCATCTATCTGATTAGTTATGCTATATATGATTGAGTGTTGATTATTCGTAGGGCAAAAGAACAAGAAGATTGGAGTAGTTGGGATGCAAACACTCATACGGATGAGCATTTAGAATGATTATTCCAGGAATTATGACATTTATATATGATAAAATTGGTTTTATGATGTGTATTATTGACCTATAAAGGCATCTATATGCAAATATGTGGGTAATCGAAGTCATTATATCAAAGAGAAACAAAAATACCATACTTTGGATATGCTCATTAAATATGACCTTGTTTGGCTTACACTCACAGAGAGCGTTGCTTTTGATGGAGCAAAATAGGTAAAGATAAAAAAAACTTTTTTAATCCTCTATATCCTTAATGTTATAGGCAGTCTCCTCAAAATCTAGATTGAATATTGGCATATTGCATGGATTATGTAACTGTCATTGAACCGGCTCTACCCGAATTCTTAAATATTACTCCAAAACCCTGCAAATGCGCATAGGCACAATAAGTTAGTTCCTAAAACCACTGCTGGGTTTTTGTGTTTTATGTATTCTGGGGAGCATAATACTGAAAAATAGGAGGGTATATAGTGATTATTAATATTGATAAATGAGTTGAACGTGCACTTTTTATGAAGCAAATCATATATTTTTGCATTATTATTATGGACACCACTGAATATTTTAATGCTTTCTATGTTCAACTTGATCAAGCAAATCTTTAATTACCTGCGGATAAAACTTTAGGGTGAACTCAGTCTCGGGCTCCATAGTACACTCCCCCGTCTCCTGCTCATATTGTGGAGGGATAGAGTTGGATAGTTAGATGAGAGTGGGATGGTCAATAGAATCTTAATGCTAGTTGAACAAAAATTCCTCTCTGAGGATAGCAGTTATACCTAGCCACCAGGATTTGTTGGGTTCTTCCTGTTTGCCATTCTTGTTGTGAGTTTCGTTTGCTCATTATCGAAAACATGTTTGCAAGCAAGATAGATCAGATTCTCTAGTGGAAATATTTTTTTAAGCAACATGCATGTAAATGTGGCATTTCTCCACCTCACAAAAACCCAAACTGGTTTTCCGTCTTTTCTTTCGCAGTCTTGAATGGCGGGAATTGTGGTGTTCTTATGTCAGAAGACTCGAGGAAGATAAGAGGTATTGTTGCTTACACTCTGTTGTTCTTCAGAAGTTTGAGTTGAATAAGCCTCCATGATCTTGCTTTGGTGGTTGTAGGAACTGCCATCTGTAATGAAATGTTTTGCCTACTTATGGTTATCGAATATAATTTTAGAATTCATAATCGAACAATTAAGATAATTTAATCCACTTGGCAGGTATTAGGGGCTAGTTGATTGAGGATTCATTTGATCCAGAAGTTTCAGTATCATCTCACTAACTGAGCCATATGAATGAATAATTGATTTTATAGGAGAGAAGAAATCAAATTTAACCACATCAAGTGTAATACTACTGTCTTTAGAAACTATGGCGTCTATCGTGATTATAACAAATGCAAGGTTAGTACTAGATTGTATAAGGAATGATCACAATATGTAGTTGAATTTATCTTATCATATAACTCGAGTAGAAGTTTGAACTCTGACCTGTAACTCCCTGTTCTGTTCCCAACTTAGACCCTTCCGAACGAGATGAAACATCATCCAGCTTCTAGAACCAAAATCAGTTACAACTCGTTGTAGGAATGCTATGAAAACTATAAGCTAAATGATGAATCATACTGAATTTCACATCATAAACCCAAGTTTAATCAGTGAAACACCTTCTTAAATCAAGTCTTCAATTCACAGTTAGAAAAACAGAGGATACAGGGGAATAGATGGAGGAGGTACCTTGGCTGGTTGAGATCCACTTTCCTTCCTATCTTCATTACCTTCCATCTCTCTCTCTCTCTCTCTCCCTCCCTCTCCCCCCCTCTCTCTCCTAGAAGTAGAAGACGGACCCACGAGAATGGAGCTTTGACCCTGACCCTGTCTCTATGTTGGCCTTATTTTAATTTTAATGAAGATAATCAATCAAAGTTAGACGTGGATCCACGTGTAAATCTTGTTTCTTGCTTTCAGAAGAGATCAAGTATTTCTTCGATAGCAAGAGTTCAAAATATTTCTGTTGGTTTATAAAATGTTTTCTCAGTGCGAGGATTCTTCCGTTTTCAAATTGGGCCGACTTGCTCCATGTTGTTCACAAATTTATCTTTGATAATTTATTTTAAATCATGCATACAATGAAACTGAATTAATTTGATAATTTCTGAAAAAAAGATGTTTACTCGTGATTTAGTTTGGATCTATGAAGCATGGACACTTTAAATAGCTACGTCGTGTCCGTATCGGACACAGGACACGCGGGGACACTGTATCAAGCACACCATGTGGCGTCTCCCAATAAAATAATATTAAAAAAATTAAAAAATACTTATTGGACACTTGATGATACTTAGGATATCTTAAAACGCTTCTTAGACATTTTTAAGATGCAGTACACTTTTGAGGCATAAGACACTTCTGTGACATATATAAAATAGAATTGAGTATATTTAATATTAATATTAAATTTATTTATTAATATTATATTTTTTTAATAAATTTATAGATATATCTACTTCCTCTTTTTTATTAATATTTAAAATTTTATTATTGTTAAAATTTTATCTAATAAAATTAAAAACTTATTTATTATTATTATTAAAATTTTACTTAATATAAATCAAAATTCTAAACTAAATAAGTTAAATTAAATTTTTTTTCCTTCCTTGCTGTCCTCGAGCCTTAAGAAAATGAATCAATTACAAAAAATTTATAACTTACCTTCATCTTTCTCTTTTCCTCAACATCGAAAGCTTTTACTTCCTCTTATTGTTATGCTCATTATGGTTGTCCTAATAAGCAAAATTGTATTCTCTTATTTTCTCATCTACTTTGCAAAGTGAATCCTAAATTTACATCTCAAATTTTTTCAATATAGACAACGTTTGTTTTCAAGTTTTCATCTTGATTTTATGAGATTTCATTGCTACTCGCAAGTTATTTATACTTAAAAATTTAAGCTTGTACTATATTTTATGTATTTTTTAAGTGTGAATTGTTAATTTTATTATTATTATATTTCACGTGTCGTGCTGTGTCCGTGTCTTATGTTTTGAAGAATCGTCGTATTCCCGTGTCGTGTCGTGTCCCCATGTCCCCGTGTAGTATTCGTGCTTCATAGGTTATAAAAAAAGCACAGGAACTGAAAAAAGAAACTATTGGGGAAATTGTAAAAGATGGTTTGGCTCAAAGAGATTCTCTAATATATAATGGCTGAGTTGAGAAAATGATTTCACTGATCTCAATAGTTTGTCAAAGGTATGTACAAGAGTGATTTAAATGGAATTTTTAGCGGTTAATTAAGCTTTGAACTTGTCGATTTGTTTGTTTTGGAGGGATAAAGCCTCTATTTATAGTTGAAGGTGGCAATAACATTAGCAAGAGATAGCTGGTCGCATAAGTAATTGATAGTCATAAGCCTCGTAGAGAATGCCTTGTGGTCTTTAAAGCACCTATTTAGGCTAGTGGGGGTCACATTCTTCTACATTTTGTTAAATTAGACATCAAGCAAGACCTTTCGAAGGTGAAGATGTCTTTGGTTCTACCACTTAGAGAAGAAGATGGAGAATCACTGGAAAGAGAATGGGCTATATCCTCTCTAATTTTGAAAAAGATTCTCTAGAATTGCTCCTTCTCAATCCTTCGAGAAGGAAAAAAGCTAAGATCGTTGATGCTAATGCTTTAATAGGAGACTCTGGAAATACAAAGGGAAAAGCTCCTTGATGTGGAGTTTTTGAGATCACCGATGCTAGAGAGGTGGCAACAGCAAGGGTAACCTAAATGATAAGAGTGTTGGAATTAGCAACTTCGATTGGAGTGACAAAAAGAAAGGTCAATGTTGTTAGGCCGATTGAGGCGGTGACTCCCAAAGGAAAAAAAAAAGGTTAGAAGCTTCTTATCCCATAATTATCAAGAGCGACATAATGCCTTTATTGATTGAGTTGTTGGACAAATAATTGACTTGAAATCTATCCAAACCACTAGTATTGGCCCTTCGCGTGCTATAACTCTAATACAAACTATTGCTAAAATGTGGGCGACCGGTGTTTCTCTGGAGCCATCTAAGTTGATGGTTACACGAGGTTTTTGAGAAGACGAGAATTCTCATCAGTCATCACTAAAGGTAGGAACATTGTTCTAAAATCGGGGCTCATTAAAAATTGGGGAATGTCCTCCCTACTTTGCTGACCTCTGAGGGATCTCGAAGATTCTAATAAATGAACCTCCAAAGCTCTAGCGACAAAAATCTCTAGGGTTTCCAAGAGCGGTAGCTCATGAAGAAAGCTCATCAAACTAACAAGAGTTGGATCTAAGCATCGAAGTCTTGGTGAAGGAGCACCTTAATCACTGAGGAAAGATCCTTTATCCTGTGATTCAAGAAGGAATTGCTAAACAAATCAATTCAAGTACAATGGTAAGTTCGAAGTTTTGTTGGCGAAAATAACTGAGCTTTCCTAATTGCTGGCTTCTTCGCAGACTTAGTTCAAGCAATAGTTAACCTTACACCAAAATGAGAAGTAATTTCTTATCGAGTGTGGGTGTTAAGGTCAAAAGAAATATCACAAAGAACAAGCTTGGGAGAGTGCTTTCAGAGTTGAGGTGTCACATCTAAGGGCCAACATTATGCAAAATCGACTTGGGAGCGCAAAGCTCGTATCTCAAAGCCCAAAACTCAAAGCTTAATTCCCCAAGCCTGGCGCATCAAACCCCAATCCCCAATCCCCAAGTCCAAAGTCCCAAGCCTCAAGCCTAAAGGTTGAAATTCGGAGTCTGAAGCCCGAAGCCTCAAGCATGATGCCTTGGTGAAGTCATTAAACATTGACTACATGTTTTGAGGGTTTCACCATCTAAAAAGTCTGTGCAGCACCAAGCAACCTAGATGTTGTTAGGTTTAACGTTCTATCAAATTTTGACATACTTCATTTAGAAGTAATCACTTACACAAGTTCTCAGGGTTTAGTGAGATTTCTTCTAAAAAGGAAAAATCGTCTTGGTGGGGATTGAGATGGACTTCAATAGTGTAGCAGGGATCCTCGAGATTTCCCTCCCAACCTGATGTCCCAGTATAGAGAAGGAAGACCTTCGAAGTTTGTCTTGATAAGATCCTCGTATGTGAGGAAAATGAAATGGCGCTTCTACAAAGATTGATAAAACACCTTTATTTTTTTTGGTCTTTTTTTTTATATAATCATGAAATGGGTTAGTTTGAAAGAAAATAAAATTAGGTTATTTCAGTGCAACCTCTTTTGTCATATAAATTCTTTTTGTTTGATGATTTTGGAAAAATTCGTCTTTCGTATGATGTTTCTCATCTTATGATATTTTCTATATCGTGATCATACTTTATGAATGTAGCCTGCAAGAAACATCGTAAATGATGTTTTAGTTAAAGGAAATTCAAAAGCAACAATACCTCAGGTATGCTCTTTGTTCTTTCTTTACCTCCACCTTTAAAGCTCTCCTGTTCTTTGATTGATATTGCAATAACTTCCTCTTTAAGAGAGGTTGCTTGTGGTGAAATGTTGAAGCTCTTCTTGAAAAGAGAATTCCTGTTGGATGAATCTGATGCCATGGTATGAGTACTTGAATTTGATTTTGTGCTTTCCGAGGCGGTGCCATTCTGATGCGGGACAGATGAATGATGATGCGGTTTAGAAATCAGCAATATTACCAAGCAGATTATTCACAAAATAATGCTAAATATCAGAGAATAATTTTGTGATGACTGAGAAATTAATTAAACCCGCAAAACTAATTACTTTTAAAATTTTAAATAAATTAGATCGAAGGTAATTGAGAAATTACCAATTCAGATTAGGCACAATCAGTTTTCAATAAATCAGAAATAGGAACGATGGATTGAGGGTCTCCACAATATTTAACCAACAATAATTTTAAATTCCTCAATAATGACAAGGTCGCACATGTGGAACAAATTCGAGCAAATCACAAGCGAGCAAAAATCCAGATTGTTTCGATTTTACCAGATAGAGGCTTTGTTGAAATTTCGCTACCTGAGTCAAGAGAATCCAAAAGAATTCCCCAATGTAATTTTCTCCAAATAGGGCCTCGGGTCCAAAGTGGGCGGGCGTGCGCGAAGCGACCGAGAGACGCCGGTCGCGCGGGGCACGCGCTGCGACGGCGCGCCGGCGCTGCAGGCGCAAGCGAGGCGGGCGCGCGCGAGGCGGCAGCGGGCGCTTGCGAGCGAGGAGGGCGCGCGGCGCGCTGCCGGTGCAGGCGAGCGGAGGTGCGGTCGATTGCGAGGCGGGCGCGCACGAGGCGGCGCGGCGCTGCCGGTGGCTGGCGAGCGGCGGCGCTGGTCGCGAGCGCGGAACAACGGCGCGCGTCGCACGCGGCGGAACAGCGGCGCGGCTGACGGCGGAGCAGGGTCGCCGGCGTGGTGCGAGCAGGGTCCACCGGCGTACGCAAAGGCAGGCGAGCGCAATTTCACACGCAGTCAGGGCGCAGTTCGCGCGGGGCGACGCGAGCGAGTTCGGGCGGCCTGCGGCGTGCGATTGAAAACTGTCGGAGAAGTCATCTGAATGCAGGAGGTGCAAGATGAATGATCGAACCCGGAGGGGAGGAGCTGGGCGGGTGGAGTTTAGGGATTTCTCAACCAAGGCCCAAGCCCTTCCCTATCCAGGATATCGATTCATTCCAGAATCAAATAATCCCGAGGGAAACACAATTCAGTATATTCAGCATTAAGAAAATAGAGTAACAGGGAAGCGTTTATATAGACCTCCATACAGGACTGGACTAAAAAAAGGGAAAAATACATAATGTAATAAATTCCTCACACAAACGATGGAAATACTAAATAACACTGCCTTAAAATTAATGATCACTGAAATAGCAAAACAACTAATACAAAATAAATGCGAGAAAATAAAATCATCCCAAAAATGGAATTCTCCAATTCAATCAGAATAATAGGAGATTTCCAATCTATCGAGTCAGCGATCCGCAGCATCCATCTTTCCCAATCTGTCCTAATAGTCAATCAATCCAGATCGAAGCAGCATGGCTAGATCTCGGCCGTCGACGATAAACTCTGCCAGGAATAAATCGACGGTCGATCGTGGTGTCCCCACCACATTCTCGTACCCGTTATTGATACTACCAATGATCGACTATATTCTCCCCTGCAGTCAACATCTGTATCTATGAGGGGGAATAGTTTGCTGTTATTGTTTCGGCCGAAGGTCCTTGATATTACGAAATGCTATTACCTATATATATATATATGCTTTCCAAAAGCTTCTCAAGGATCTTATCCGAAGAATGCCACGTTTAAGGGAGCTAATAGTTTGTTATTAGAAGTTTCTGACCTCTAATTGTTCTAGGGATTGAAATTTCATGGAGATTGAAGAGGAACGCCTTCATCTTTCGGAAGAAGAATCCACAAGGTATTCGATATACTCAACACCGAGGATGAAGAGGAGGATGATGCCAGTAATGGAGTTGAATATGAGGTTAGCCAAAACTGTGAAACGAAGACACTCTATATTTTCCTTTTCTTAAAGGTAAATAGTGTTTCAGTTCCTCTTGTTTACTATTTATATACACATAGGTCTTCCACGTTTTCGAATTAAATTGATTAGTCTACTAGTTTGAGTAAATGTATAGATAGACTCGCGGATATACTTATATAACAAAAGTAATTTTTTTCATAGCTTTTTTTAGAGTGATAATTATCAAATGATGCTACTTATTCGACCATGCTATAAATGTAATTATTTTCATTTTTTTTTAAACCATAAAAAGGGATCAAATTTTCGTCAAACGAGCAGGAGGGTTCATTTACCCGAGCGCCGAAGTGGGACTTAACCCAATGAAAATGATGGTTAACCCTCCCCAAGGGTAGTGTTTGGATTTATACCTCAATTGCACATAAAGATTTATGAGATGTAATATAAAATTATTTTTTGTCACTATGGGATGTGAAGGAGAATTAGATACAAGTTATCCTTGCTTTGATTTAATGCATTAGCTAATGCATGCTTAAAGGCTCAAGTGCCTTAATTTCATTCCAATAGGTTTAATGCATTAAGCATCAAGTCACATCAAGTTTGTTGAACCACCATATCGCATAATCCAAGGAAAAATTATTGGGTTTGAATGTGTGATGTGATAAGGCATTTGTGGGCCAATCACGAAGAGCCACCTAGGCTAATGGGCCTCGCTTCACATAGAACATTGCAGACGGTGTTAAGTTGATTAGCGGTCAAACAAACTGTCTAGTTGGCCGATCGGACTGTCCGGCAGCCAATTGAACCGTTTGTTTGTTTGGCTATTAGATCAAGTAGGTATTTGTCTAAAAAAAATAGGCATAATTCATCTAGAATAGTATCACATATAATATTTTCTCTAATTGATATCTATTTGATTCTAAGTTATGTTTACTGTTTTGGATGAATATCTACCTTAATACTTACTTGTTTAGTGGCCGAATGGATGGTCCAGTCGACTAACCAAACCGTCCGGTCAATCAACAGGACGCGGTGTTTTATGTGAAACTGGGCCCCGTTCACCTGCGTGGCTATCTGGAATTGGCCCACGAATGCCTAGTGTGCTCGGGCGTCCGAACTCACTAAATTTTAATAATCGAAGGGCTTTTGTTCTCTCTCTTTCTCTCAGCTCATGAGCAACTAAGAACTAAGATTTAGATTTTTACGTGAAAAAAACTCTATCGAAAAAATCATGAATAGATTAAGATAAGATCTTTTATTTGCCGAGTGACTACTAGTCTAGATTTTACAACTATTTTAGCACTCGAAATCAATGGCTTTAGCTAAGAGCTTGGGGATACGACTATCGATAAGAGTTTGAAGGCTACAAGCCCCGTAGCTTAATTTCTACTCCATGCATGAAAATTGCAGGAAATGATTAGCAGGCAGTAGATCCAAAACATCTGTGTTAGTGGGGCAAAATCTGTGGGAAATAATCAAATTTAACATATTTGGGATCACGTGTTAGTAGGTCTGTCAACGGATCAGATCATTATCCGATATGATTTAATTAAACCCTCAAATGAGTTTTTTTTTTTTACCCATCAATCTGTGTCGTTTATTGATCTGATTCATTTACAAATAAAAATAAATGAATCGAATATAGATCATTATTGACGCAATTTATTTAAAACTTGATTTGTTTATGTAATCTATTTTATAATTCATATTAATATATGATATGATTAATAATTTTGTTGTGAAGAAATTTTAATAGCGAACACTGTTATGATTAATCAATGAAAGATTTAAGTATATTTCTTATATAATATTACAAATATGAGTTTTACATTGAAATACTTAATTAATTTATAAAGATATAATATTATTCGCTTATTTTTTTTAATAAATTTAATATCATTTTAAATTTAATTATAAAAAATACTTCAATCAATAATTTTTATTGTAAATGTATCAAGCTCAAAAATTCAAGTTTTCATCCAATCCAATTTCTGACTTGAGAAGATTAAGATTAACTATGACCCGATCTGAAATATATATATATATATATATATGCATTCAAATTCGGGTCAAGTTGAGAATCTCGAATGATTTATGCTCGTTATTGAAGGTTTGTTCTCCAAGCTACTGCAATGTTTGACATGTGCATGACATAAATTAGTGTTTAATTTCAAACTAATCGAAGTTATTTAGTTGGTTACATGATTTTTTTTTCTTTGTTAAACTTGCAAGTATTTTCTAAATTTCACTTAGGCCCCTGAGGTTTACTCGACTTGTCACGCAGGTCTATAATTTTGAAAATATGCCAGATAGGTTTCTAAAACTTGCTGTATAGGTCATTAAACATCTTCGGTTAATATTCCGTTAAATTAAAAAAAAATTAATGTGAAATTACAATTATACTCTAGCAGGCGGCCGTTTGCACAGCTGCGCGCGCCAGGACGCCGGCACTCGCGGACGCCCCTGTCTGGCATATTTTCAAAATTATGAATCTGCGTGATAAGTCGAGTAAACCTCATGGCCTAAGTAGAATTACCCTTTCTATATATTCCTTCATGTATCATTTTCAACATAGCTTGCTTTGTTTTATATTTGCCAACGTCCTTTTTGTCGTAGACGTGGCTCCAACGTAATAAAATCGGAAGTTAACAACGATATATTTTATTTTAATTTTAAAGAAAGAATAATATTAAAATTTTAGGAATGTGATATAATGAATCAATTAGTATTAAGATTCGTATTTTAATACTCGCATTTATTTAAATACTTGATGCATATACAATTATATAGAAAATTTTTAAAATTTATATTTTATAATTTATCCTTTTAAATTTTTTAAAAATGAATAGTATTTATACATAGGCCTTGTTTGGCATTTATCTATTTTTAGACCAAAAAAATATAATAATAATATTTTAAATTTATTATAAATTTTAATAATTTTATTTTACATCCAACACAAATTTTAACCTTAAAAATTAATTTTATTTTACATTTAACAGAAATTTCAATCTTAAAATTAATTTTATTTCACTGCACACCTCCTAATATTAAAATATTTTTTTCTATCAATTTTATAAAATAAAATATTTTTTTTCTTAATTAAATTTATAAATCTGAAATATTTTGTATAGACATTGTTAATAATAAATTTTTAAACAATCATTGTTAACTATTAAAGGCAGAAAATTTTAAAAAAAAATTATATAAGGTTTTAAAATTAAAAAATTTAAATAAGTTGCTTTTAGCAGATTTAAGAATTAAATTGTAAAATAAAAAATAAGAAATTTATTATATTGTAAAATAAAATTTGAGAGGGATGCATTTTAAAAAATAAGATATTGATTGCCTTATCCAAAAAGAAATTATGTTGCAATTTTAAGTAAATTCATATTGTCACTGTCTATAGTTTATCAATTATCAGTCGCTATAGAGTTGCCATTAGGATAACGCTAGATGAAATAATAATAATAATAATAATAATAATAATAATAATAATAATAATATTATTATTATTATTATTATTATTTTTATTGGTTATTAACACAAAACTATAAAAGATATAGAAATGTGGAGCTTCTTCTAACATGGGACTTTTTAAGACTTTGTTTGGCATTGCTGTGTTGTATAAAAAAGTATTATTGAATAAAATTATTTTATATGTTTGGTAAACTACTGTTAAAAGCTGTCATCAAAAGCAGAACTGTTTGGTTAAACTGCTGTGCTGTCTAAAATATTTTTATTTTTGACTAAATTAGACATAATTTAAATACTTTTTATTATATATATTCTATAAATATATAATAATTAACTTATTCTATTAAATAATTAAATGTAACCATTAATTTTATAATATATTTTATATTATTTTATAGTTTATTTGCATATTACTTATACATTTTTAAAATAAATTTTATTTATTTTATATTGTATCTACATAAACATGTATATTTTTATTTTACTATATTAATAATATCATTAATACATTTTTATAAAAAAATATAAAAATATGAAAATTACGCCAATTGCATATTTGGTCTAATGACGGGACGTGAGGAAGAAAATAACGGGAAAGATTAGCAAGATGCGTTCCGTTAGAGATAAATAATATTAAGGGCATTTTTGTTCATAATTCATTAGAGCATAATCACTTTTTCAAAAAACTTTTTTTTAGTTTTTTCTACAGCTATTTTTTAGCTTTTTTGATAGCTGAAAATAGTTAAATAGCTATTTTACCAAACACAACTTTTATATTTTTGCTATATAAAAAAGTACTTTTTAATATCAAAAAGCTTTTCCAAACGCAGCTTAAGTCTAAATTTACACTACTATAATTTTCGATTTGAGTGAAAAAAAAAATTGTGATAATTTAAGGAAATAAAATAAAATAAAAGATATAGAAATAAAAAGATAACAAAGTAAGGTCGTAATTTAGCTTAAGCTCTAGCGGATTAATTCTCATAAAAAATTTGAAAATAATAGCCGCTAACACTACAATTAATTTTAAATATAATTTTAAAATATTTATATTTATACTTTTTTAATTTTGAGTTTTTAGCATAAAAAAATATGAAACAAGAGAATTTAAATTTTAAATTTTTATTAAAAATGTTGAGTAGTAATAAAATAGTATAATGGTCTTTTATAATTCATAAATAGTCCAAATTAATAAAAAAAAATCAAACTCTATGTTTTTTATTAGGAGAGATAAGTGAAAAGATAATATTAAAAAAAACAGAACTGTAATATTTTTATATTTTATAATTTAAAATTGAATTTTTCAAAAATTTATATTAAGTCAAAAAAAAAATCAATCTTGGAGTCTCTAAAGTAAAGGTGCCGCACGAATCTCGAAGGATCCAACGGCAGAGATCTTGTTGCCTATTTTGATCAAAGCATAGGATTTGAGCACCGCAATCTCTATGATCCCACGGCCCCGCCTCCGCCGCGCCCCCAACTCTCGCTCACCAAACCGAGTCAACCGAGTCAATCCCACGTTATCCACGAACCACACACACTCCCTCTCTTTTCTCTTTCCAGCGCCACAACTCGTGAGCGGGACCCCCACGATCTTTATGCTCCACCCTTCCACCTCGTGACTCTGCACCCATAAATGTACCCGCCAGTTTCCACCACACCCGCCAGCCGGGTCCCACCTGTCTGACAGCAAACCCAAAACCCGCCTCCGGTCCGACCTAACGACCGAACCGGGCGGAGCCCAACACCGCCCATGTGCACGGTGGGTGAGCTAAGCCCTAACTCAAACCACATGGTGGGTCACCCAAAGGCCTTCCAATTTTAGCTACATAAAATGGTTAACCAATCATATATTGAATTGATATATTTTATATCATTTAACATAATCTTTTCCCACCAATTTGACACAACCCTTTCCCACTACTTAACAAAAACTTTTCTCACAAATTTTGTTTTCAAAGTGTTAACACGTGGTTCCAGCGCTGCATTTCAGCCATACACGTGGCACCTCGAGAGACACGCTAATCCTCCATCATGATAGTTAATGGGCTTTACTTTTGTAGTTCTTAAACCTCAACTCCGATGATTCAACCTTCCACAAATCTCGTTCACGAGGATTGAGCTACATTAGTCCCATAACTTCGGGCACGACCTATCCCAGCTCTCCCTAGGCATCAGACACGATGTCTCGAGCCATCTTCCAGTATCATCGATGATGATGTGTCTCAGCCATACACGCTCTCTAATTCTACTTACCAGTCATCGTCGAGCAGGAGGATTGGCTGATCTAATTATCTATTGCCCTACTCGAAGAGCTATGCCTTCGGTTCCGAAGATCAGATCTTGCAATACCATCGGTGCCGATATATGGCCCAAGATGCAGCTGTCAAACTCCTCCAAACTGACAATCGTACAGTTTATATAGGACTGGCAGTCATACCATGTACATATTATCATACTTGGAGTGCGCTATCAAAGCTAAAGTCAAATCACGGGAGTCTATTTTGGATATTTAAAAAAAATGATAGCCTTTTTTTGGTCCTCCTATTAACGAAGAGGGGAAATTTTTTGAAAAGAAACAAAATAAAAAATGAAGAAAAAATTTAAGAGATGAAAAAAAAAAGGTTTAATTAAGGGTGCATTTAAATTAATGTCAATCAAGAGAGAATTTCAGATGTTTCAATAAATTATCAAACTTCTTAATGTTACTTTTTCTTCTAATTTGATAATAATTATATTGAAAATTTGTCAAAATATAAAAAAAAAATGCGAATGCACAATATTAAACTCAAAAAAAAAACTTAAGAAAAGAAAGAAGAAATATTATAAAGAGTAAGAATTTTACTTGAAAAATACCTAAAGAATGGGAAAAACATAAAGAGAAAAAGAAATTATTAGATTTGGCTACGTGTTTGATTCCGTCAATGAAAAGACAAAAATGTTTCGTCTTCTAATTTACAAAAGAAACTTCTCTTCCTTAGGCTTTGTCTCCCTACGGGAGTCCAAGGTTCCTATTTTGTAATTTTAGCAGTTCGATGTTTATAAATAACTTTTTATCTGCATCTATCAATAAGTTTTACTCATGTCATGGCCACGTTCTTCAGATTATTAACTCTGATAACGATTGGTGATAGCTGAAGTCGCCGAAAAACAAGTGTCGTTGATTTAGCTTGCATTCTAGAGATCACGGTAAAGGAAAGTACAATGCTTTCTAGTAAAAATAATAGTGAGGAAAGGCTTTCATTTATCTCTTTATACATCTTCATTCTTCACTTGCAAGCTTCAAATCCTTTATTGTACTTAAAATTAAGGGAAAATCGTCCTAAATAAACAGTCTTTCATTATATGTTCAATTCTTAAAAAGAAATGAGTTGAGTTACATATAGAATTTCTCTCGTTATCAAAATTTTAAAAAAAAACTCTCACTATCTTTTCAAATGGCTCAATTGCAACATATTCCTGAGTCTTTTAAACCATATTTGACATGAAGACTAAAATAATACTAATTTAAAATATAATAAATATTTTTTTATTCATTATATATTAATTTTAATATAAAAAATATTATTTTATTTTACATACATAATAATTTTCAATAAAAATATCAATTTTATTTCAAATTTTAGACTAAAATACTCAAATCTAATACCAAACCGAGCCTTTGAAATTTTATGCCTTCTCATCTTTGGTGGAGTTAATATTCACAGAACTTCTAAATATGATTTTTAATAATGGTTGGTTTGAAGTCAAACATATGATCATATTCTTTTAATATTTGTTCATAATAATATTTTTGTTATTTTAATCTCGGAATCATGATTGCTCTTTCTTATAGAAGTTGCCACAAGGAAGGCTTTTATATGTCGATTTATAATTATTGAAAGAAACAAACAAAAAAATTTGAAAAAAAAAATCATTGAGTTTAATTAAAAAAATGAATGAGATCACATGAAACATTAAAGAATTACTTTAGCTGTTAATTATGATCAAAACTCAACATATTTTTATATTTTATTAAATTTAAACTCAACTTGAAATAAAAATTAATTCAAATTATAATATAACTCCATGTAGTGTTTTGATTCAAAGTTTTATTTAAAATATATTCCATACATTTGTTCTGACATATAATTAAAAGATACAGCTCATTTCAACTCAAATAATGAACTATAATATTACTAATTTAAATAATAATAATAATAATAATAATAATAATAATAATAATAATAATAAATAGTATTAATTTATAATAGGTCCTGTTTGGAGCGAGGATAGCAAAAGGAGGACTAAAATAATACTAATTTAAAAAACAACAATAATAATAATAAATAAAAATTTTTAATTATTTTATATAATTTTTAATATAAAAAATAATATTTTACTTCACAGCTCAATAATTTTTAATAAAAATATAAATTTTATTTCACATTTTAGATTAAAATATTCAATTTAAATATTTTAATTTATAAATTTGATATTTTTATTTTAAATTATTAAATAAATAAAATAAAATAATATTTTTTATATTAAAATTTGTATAAAATGATATAAAAAATTTATTTATTATTATTTTTTTAAACTAATATCAATTTAATTCTATTTTAATCCTATTCTGATCCTTGTACCGAACAGGACTTAAACCTAATATCAAAAAATGTGAAAAGAAAATGAAAATCAAGGATCTCTTTTATTTATCATTTAGGATGAAAATAAAAATAAATTATAGTAAAATATTTATTAAAAAATTGATAAAAATGTAAATAAATGTTAAGAACATTTAAAAAACATCATATAAAATACCTAAGTATGAGAGTAATTTTAAGTCACTATATTTGGTGATTATTTATGTTATAATTTTATGAAATCAAGAGTCATCTTTATAGTCGACTCTCTTTTGCATCTACCTAGTGTTGCGTTTGATGTTATAATTCGAGATTACAAAAAGGCCGTCATTGCAACAGCGATCAAAAGTGAGATCAAACCCGTTAAAAAAAACATCTTAAAAAATTAAAACATTGAATAAGACGTGATAAATATTATCTAAATCCAACACTACTTGCTCATAACACTCATATCATAAAAAAAAATAAAAAAAAAATATATTATTTAATCTTATAATGAGTAACAATAATAATCTTAACAGCATAGAAAATTTAAACCGTGAATCCAGCAATTATTATTATGCATACGATAAATTAATTAATTTATTATTATTATTAATCACCCAATTTAAATAAAATGGAATTAAATTAGAGAATTTGACCGGTCAAAGAGATAAATAGGCTTTAGAAAAAAAAAATGTAAAGCACAAATACGGAGAATCGAGGGCGAGTGGGGCCCAACGCACGATACTTCACGCCGAAGAAACCGCCCACAATTCTCCAAAAAGAACGAGAGGGAGACAGCGTTAATTATAGATTCCGTTTCTTCAGATCCACTACACATCCCACGCTAAAAAACAGCAAACAATAATTTGCAAAAGAACACCCAACATTCAAATATTCTGACATTTGCCCAACTAAAAATATTACAAAATTACCATTGCTGCGTTCTGCTAACACATTAATAATAAACGACGAATAATATTTAACGTGCTTTCTATTCTTATTATAGGCGATAGTTAAGGCGGTGATGGGGATAAATTCCTTTTTACAGAAGAAACCCCAGAAAATGAAGGCTGCAAAAAGAGAAAGTGAGCAGGGGGGGGGGGCGGAGATTTTTTTAATGTAAAGATTAAAACTTTTATTACAAAAATATCCCGAGCACTTTCTTCTCCAGAACACCAGACAAACGACTGTTATTTCCTCCTCTCTTCCCTGCGTCCCAAGCGGTGAAACGCCGGCGACAGCCGGCAGCAGATGTCGTCTTCTTCCGTCGCCAGAAACCAATTCAAAAATTGACAAAGAAACTACTGCTACATATTAAATCTAATCAAGCTGCAACTGTTCCTTATAATATATATATTTAACCTAACACTCCTAACAGCAGAGTAATCAAAAAAGTCAATAGGTCCATTCCGGCGGAAGGTGGAGCTCACGGCAGAGATGGGCCTGCGTTGTTTGGTTAAGACGTCGCTTCTCCGGCGATGGAACGGAGTTCACACGGACCGAACCCAGTTCTGGAAAAAGCAAGAAGCCGGACTATAAGACGAAGAAGAAGAGTAAATGAGGAAGAGGACGTTTGGTTAACAGTGTTACTGTGGTCTAGAGCGTAAAATCCAGGGTAGCTGGGGTGAACTCCGCCCATGTCGTCGACATTGAGATTCAGTGTCTGAACTACCTTCGCCGGTAGCAGAACAGTTGAACAAGCTACAAGGGAAAGAAAGAATCAGCTATGGGACTCGTAATCTTGAAAGCAGAGTTAGGTGTTGGATGGAACGAGGGGGCTTTTGAGGCTACCGGGTTTCCTCCGAGATTCCTGGGTGGTACCAGGCCGCCGGGGAAGAAATACCCCTGTTCCGGCGGACTCCCTTCGAATACCGTGGTTGTTGAGGAAGACGGGTCTCATTCCGGCCACATTCTGCGGCCTGTGCACTGTAGGCCATCCAGAAGGGGAGACACCTTGTGGGCGAGTGTTCTTCCCTGTTAGCGCTGCTGGACTTTGCCTGCTCCATGCGGCCGATAGTTGTTTGATTAACTGTTGCTGCTTAAGTTGATAAAACTATAAAAAGAAGGATAGAGCAACAATTAACATTAGATCAGAAACCTAGAAAATGAACACACAATTACTGATCAATCTGATCACCTGTGCAGCCTGAAGCTGGTGATGGCTCAGGATGGGATTATTGTGGAATCCGCAAGAACTTACGGAATAGGGATTTTTCCGCAAACTTACAATACTGGGATGAGGTACCCTCTGCCTGTTCTGCTGCATCCTCAACACCTCCCCTGCGGCCTCGTAAAGATCCAAAGCGTCACTGTTGTTATGCCCTAATGGAGTACACGGAGGGGAAGAAATCTGCGATGGTCCGTTCGGGCTACACGTGCCCGACGCCGACCAGATTTCGTCGTCGCAAAGTGTTGATTGCGGCGAAGTCGCCATGAACTGGACAACCCACAGCGTATCAGCTAAACAACGAAACAGAGAAAAACAACCAACGAAGCATCTCCGCATCATACCTCAGTATTCGAAACAGGTGAAGCTCTCTCGTTGTGTAGGGAGTGTTGCGCCATCCGGCGAGACAACTCCGCGATGTAGTCCTCCTCGTCGCTTTCTGCCTCGGTCGTCATCTCCGACGGAGAAGATCTACGGTTCACAGGAAGAAACTCCGCCTTTTTATTCTCTAGATTTTCGGCAACAGCGCGGCTCTCCTCAAGAAAGAAGTCCTCGTCAAGAAATTCAGCCGGTAACCAGAAATCGCTGCCGTCTAGCGTCTCCGCCATTTTCGCTACTAGCAACGAGACAAGACTGTTCCTTATAACAAGAAGACGGAGAAGAAATAGAAATTCCCCCACCTGGCTTGCCCCCTTCACCTCCTCCCCGTTCTCCACTCCCCGCGGCCCAGTACAGGGGAAAAAGATGAACAGAGAAAGAGATAGCAGTAGAGGAATGTCGAAAGCCCTCGGCGGCAAGAGGGAGTAGGCTCTCAAATGGGCCTTTTAAAGGGAGGGGAAACCAATTACGATAATTAATTTTTCTAAAAAAAAAATTTAATTTTCCTAAAATTTAGAAAAATGCCAAAATGATCCGTAATGCAAAACCCTAACCCTAACCCTAACCCTAGCTTCTGCTCTCGCTCAGCCGTAGTGGTTGGAGCAGCAACTCCTCCCCCACTCAGCTATTTTCTTCCATTTGGTTTGAAATCGAATTTTTAAGAATAATAAATACTATAAAATATATTCAAATTTCTTTGCCATCTCTTTAAGTTTCCACGAGCATAATTGCTCTCTGAGTTTATTAAAATTAAAAATTATAATATAAAATAAAATTAAGGATAAATTACACTCAAGTCCTTGAGTTTAACACTTAATAACACATAAATTCACTTTTTTAAAATTATAATATGTGTGTTTGAACCTAAGATTAATTATTATGATAAACTGTGTGAAAATTATTGGGTCTGTTTGATTTACCGCTTCAAGCGATTTCAAGTGAGACGAAGCCGATTTAATAAAATTAATTAGTCAAATGATTCTGATTTATCCCATAAATCTGAATCCGTTTTAGAAGCGTGAAACGGCTTCAAGGCCACGAATCTCTGATTTTTCAGAAAAATATATTTGGGGATAAATTTGGTATTTCTCTTAGGGCTAAAATTAAAGGATAATTAAATCTGATAAATTCAAAATTTAAAAATAATAACAAATCATCTTTTGACTTGATATATATTCTCGTGAGAATTTTAAATTAATAAATATTCAAATAAATTATGAAATATTGAATAAATACTTTTTATTTATTTTTATTATAAATTTTAAGTATTTTTATTAGTTTTGAGATTTTATTGTGAGGTGAAGTGGTTTCTAAATTAATATTCATCTAAATAAAAACAAATTAAAGTAGATTCAAAACTAGTTTCAAGCTACTTTTCATCCAAACAGAATTTAAGTTTGAAAGTTCTTCACTTATATGAAGCCGCTTTAAACTTTGAATTCGATTTTATTTATTTTGAACTTGAATCCACTGTCAAACAAGCTCATTATATAAATTAGTTTTTTATTTTTTTTTCTAAAAATTGAAAATTACGATGATGTGTGTTTGAACAAAAGATTCTTCGGTTTCAGATAAGCTACTTCCTAATAAGCTAAAAAAAACATTATTATTAATTTTTTATTTTTTAATATCTATATAATATAAAATATAACTAATTTTTTGTATTAAATTTTATGTGATGTCACATAATTGATTAAAATTAATTTGAATTTGGTAAAATAAATAGACCCTAACCTCACCATAAAAATAATAAAAATTTATGAAATTTTTGTGATATATTTTAAATATTTATAATAAAAAAAATAAATTAGTATAATAAAAATTATACTAAATGTGTCATAAAAAAAATTATTTATTAAAAAATTATAAAATGTGAAATAAATTTATTGTATAATATTTAGGATGAGATATATGAATATTTTTGAATTATTTCTTTTAAATAAAATTTTAATCACAAAAAATTTTATAATATTTTTGGTCATTTGCCAAACACAATCAGAACATATACAATTTTTTTTTATAGCAAGCATAGACGTATTATTATTTATCGAATTTAAACATTTTGATCACGCCTTAAAACAATTAATATTAAAAATTATATCTATATTACAACAAGCTCATATTTAAAAAAAATTAAATTTATTTTATATTTTGAATAAATCTAATATTAAATTTTTTTGCACATCGTATATGAATAACGTTATATATTTTCTCAACATTCAAAAAGTCACCTTTCAATAAAATGAGAATTTTAGTTTACTTTTTTTCAGTTAACTATTTTTTAATTAGATTATAAAAAAACATAATATTATAAATATATATTTCAAATTTTACCTAAATTGAAATATTAAAATCAATCATTCATATCATTATATCATATACAAATTTTCAAATATAATTGTTAACTCGTGGTTCCAGCGCTGCATCCCTTCCGTACATGTGGCGTCAAGCTGGAATTTGGCCTTTATTTATTAACTAATTCATTTATCTGTTCTCACAGGTTCCAGACCCCGGTCAAATCTCAGATACGAGCGTTCAATCAAGCCTCGTCAACGACGAGCCAGGACCATCCCTGATAACATCGATGATGATGTTATAAAGCGGTACCTATCACAGTTAGCTTGACCCGACCACGCCGTTTCCCGTACAAAACACTTTTTCCAGACACGCAAATCAAGAATCCACATGCTCCAGCTATCACGAATCCCCAGAAACAGTACTAATATTAAAAGTTAGCATCCTCCTTTTGCTGCTTTTGGTCCCCCCGGCGGCCGACAAGCGGCGAGCTCAGAGCTTGCTCACCTCCTTTTCTACTGAAAATCAGGACAAAGCTGTATAGTCCATCGCCTACAAATACGCTTGAATAGTTTTCAACTTTTCAATAAGATAGATCCATCCAAGAGGAGAGAATCAATAAAGGCGGCCAGAGTGCAAGCAACCTCCCGGATTCTCTCATTCTCATTGTATTAGAACCCTAACTGAGGAGCTCTCTCTCTCTCCCTTTTTCCCTTTCATAATCATTGTACGAGCCCTCACGACTATCTTTTTCTTTTAGTGAAAACTCTTGGCTGATCGACCGGCGGATGTAGGGGAATTCTTCCCTGAACCACCTTAAACCTCTGTGTGCTGCTCTGGGTGTTTTTTTCTTTCTTAAATCTTAACTGACAGGATCTTTCTACGCGCCACAGTCTCTCAGAACTTCTCTCTCTTTTTTGGTGTTTTTTGGGATCCCCACATACTACGTCAACAATTATTTTAGCTTGCTCACCTCCTTTATTTTAAATTAGTTACAAATTTTGAATCAAGAGATATTTTTTGCGAGATTTTACATTTAATCCTACTAAAATGTGGGAAGTGTTTTTCAAAATTTATACTACATTTAACATAAATTTTAATATAATTTTTTTTTCATATTATATAAATTTTAATATTATAAGTCTTTTTTTCCTCATTTAACATACATCTCATTCTAATTTAAAATATAATTTATAAATTTTAGTATTAAAAAGATATATATATATATATATATATTAAAAAAACTTATATTTGTTAACTTAAAAGTACTTTTTTACTGATTATTTTTTTAAATTAAATATTTATAGATGATATTTTTAAAATTTAATATTTATTGTTGAATCTCTAAATAGAAATTAGAATACGAGCGCTGTTAATAAATTTATATTAAAAAAGAAAGTGTTGATTATAAATAATAAAGTTAAGAAATATTGATTATAAATATTTGATTTAAAAGGTAATTTGTATAAAATGGTTATGAATTTTACTTTTCACTTTTCAGCCCAAAAGCTTAGAAATTAAATAAAGGATTATTATTTATTTAGGATAATTACGTACATGCCACACAATTTAGTTTTATTTATATCTTATCCAGCGCTGATTTATCCTAAAATAAATTCACATCACGGATATCTCCTTTCTTTGCCGCCACCTAAATATTAAGATTTTTAAATTTTCACTCAAAATATATTTAAATATCTTTAAAATAATATGATAAACGGCTCAAATTTTTAATAATCTAACTATAGTTAGGTTATTAAAAAATTATAATTATTTATTATAATAAAAATAAGTTAAAATATGTGTATGTAAAATTTTATAATATTTTTAATGTGCATAATATAATTAAATAAAAATAAATAAATAAAATATAAATTAAATTAAATTGTGTGATGTGTACGTAATTATTCCTTAATTTTGAGGTAACTGGTTGGTATTGTATGACCTGACAAGGGCAAATTAGTCATTTAAAATACGGCCATGAAATCCGTCCGGCGGGAAAAAGATCTGAATCTTCGTAACAGGGCTGGGCTGTCATGTGCCTGTCGGGTAGAATGTCCCACGCCACAGATTTTTCCATTTTTAACCCTGTCCACAATTCAATTCACATGACACCTCTTCACCCTCCTTCTCTCTCCAAATCATGCTCCCGTCACCGCCGTGTAGTTCACCGCTCCTCATCGTCCTTGCCGTCCCGCGTCCTGACCAGCATTTCCTTTGGCAAAGCGGTAACTGCAGCCTCTCATTTCAGAATCTGAATCACGTGCTGACGTGGCGGTTTCGAAGGTATATACTTGCCAGATAACCGTCTCCCGCCGTTCTTTGGGAAGAAGCCGCTCCGTTGGATCCTCCCTCGTTCACCGTTTATTTTAACGGCATTCTTTTTCGCGCGGCACCTTCACGGCACGGCTGACAGTAACGGCATCGATAAAAAAAAACAGTAACAGCATCGACAAACGGCTAACTGCCAGTGTTGACGGCTTACCGCCGGTTACCACCCTCCGCCACTCCATTTAATGTTATATTAATAAATAAGATTTATGAATATTCAAAAATAAGGCAATGTATGAGTAGACGTGCGTACCAGCGGGAAAAGGAGAGGACAACTTGATCGGGAAAAGAATAACAGGGATAAAAAGGGAAATTAACAAAAATTACTTTTTTTTTTTTTAAACATAAAACAATTACTCGTTCATCCTGTCAAGATTAAATTAAATTTGTTTTAATCAATTTCTACATAATTTAAATTATAAACAAGAAAATTTTAATTTAATTTGGAATCTAGAAAACATTTATTATCAATTTAAGTTTAATTCAAGCAAATATTTATTAAAATTTTCATTATTTTTAAATTTTTTAATCAAATTTTATATATAAATATTTTATTTATTCAATTAAATTAAATTATATTATTTATCTTCATCTATTGAAATAAGAATAAAAAATTAATATGTAATTAACTTGATATTAAACTATTACGAATAATTCAATATACTCTTTTTTTACGCGGAATAATCCAATATACTCAAGTTAAATATAAATGTATATATTTTTAAAAATATTTCTCAATTTAACCTAAAATTTGATTCAAATTTTAATCATTTTTAATATTTAAGCTAAGTTGATCGAGTTAATGGTTTTATTTCAAATTGATATTTTATCATTATACTTGTAACGCCAGTAGCTAAAGAGAGCAGAGAGTGATAGCCGAGTGATGTCTTAAAAAAAATTATTAAGGTAAAGTATGGCTTCTGGCAAGTTTTTAAGTCGATAAAAAATAGTGAGAGAGGAAATGAATCATACTACATCATAAAGGAAGAAGATCCTCAATTATATAAGTAGATCACATGATCTTAAATAAGAGATATATTTTTTGGGACAAAACTATAAGGCATTAGCTTATAATTAAACGTACTTGGGATGTAATCATACTAAGATGGATGACCTCCCAGAAAGTACTAAAATTTCGAATTTATCTAAAGTTAAAGCGGATAATACATCTATATTTTGATTAAAGGATATTACAATATAGTATCAGAGCCGACCTTCCAGTATAATATAGTTTGAAGATAAATGAGGCAAAAGCTAGTGTGCTTGTGACTTCCGTGGCCGAAGAGGACGGGGAGTGATTATCGGGTGACATTTTAAGAGAAAGAGTGACATCTTAAGAGAAAGGGATCGCTGAAGCAAAGTGTAGCTCCTGACAGACTTCTAAGTCGAAAAAAATAGTGAGAGGGACATGAAAATAAATCATCCAACATAAAAAAGGAGGGAGGTCCTGAACTATATAAGTAGATAACATGATTTTAAATGAAAGATGCATCTTTTGGGAGAAAATAGTAAAACTAATGATGAAAAACTTCATAATTAAATGTGCTTGCGATGAAATAGTACTAGAATGGGTGATCCCCTGGGAAACGCTGAAAATCGCGTAATTTTTTTCTATATGTAATATATTATTATTATTATTATTTATATTTATATTATTGACTTTATTAATATGTTATTAAAAAAAATAATTACAAAAAAACCTTGTCTTACATCTTATTTAATAATTAAATAATAATATCTTTTTAAATGAATAAGTTAATTCGAATAAAGAAAAATTGAGAAGTAATAATAAGCTCACTTTCATGTGAAACAGGTAAACACTACTAAACTAAAATAAAGTCAGAATTTCATCTATTTTTTAAATAAATTTGAAATATCAAATCATGTTCTTTTATACATTTAGATTGGAATATGTATGAAAATAATTTAAATTTCTGAATGAAAAATATTAAATTAGAAAAATTGTTATGACTTTACTTTTGTGTCTCGATGAGGTCTATTAAAAATAAATAAACCAAAGAAATTAGTGAAACTGAGAGGTTTTATGAATTGAAATAGGCAGAAAAGGATTGAAATGAAATGATCAAAAAGTCAATGGTTAATAGTGAGAATACTTTTAAAACTTAGGTACTAATAAGTAATATACCATTTACCAAAAGAAAAAAAATAACGAAAAACTGCCGGATGTGAAGTAGATTTAAAAACCGGATTTGATGAAGAACATGGGATTCCAGTTTCAAATATTCGGGTTTTCCCGCCGAAAGTAACGGTTACTTCGTCTGGTCAACCACTGTTTGAAATATGAACCGTTCAGATTGAGCCGATCGGACGGTCCTGATTTCTCGCTTTCCTGCATAAATTTTCGCACCAAGTGGAGCTTTCTGCGCTCCAATATGTCCCTTTGCATAAAAATTGAATTTTTTTAGTTTTGATTTGTGTTATAAAATAAAATTATCAATTTTGCCGGTTTCAATTATTTCGATAATTTTAATAGTTTTAATATCAATAATATTATTTTTTTTATAAATTATTTAAATTTTATAAATTTAAATTAATTTTATTAATGATAATTATTGAATATTATTATTTAAAAAAAATAACTTTCCATAGTTTCGACTAAAACTAAAACCATCGAAACTATTAACACGTGGTTCCTGCGCTGTATCCTGGCCGAACATATGGCGCCTGACAGGCCCGTACTTAATTGATGGATTTGCTGACTCAGCTTTAGATTTTGCAGGACTCTTGACCCAGGTCAAACATCGGGCACGAGGGTTCTACCAACCATCGCCCACGACGATCCAGGATTAACCCTCGTAACCTCGGGCACGAGGGTACGAGGTACCGCCCGTCACAATCAACTTTACCTAACCCCGCCGCTCTCCGTACGGGCACTCTTCCCAAGAGGGGTACTAGTATTTAAAGCTATCGCCCTTCTCGTACAGCGGCGGACCTCTCCGGTGACAAAGGGAACGGCAAGCAGAGCCTGCCCATCACCTTTTCTCCGGAAAATCAAGATGGGGCTACGCAGGCCACGCAGCCATAAAAACCGCTGAACAGCCCCAGCTACAGGAGGTCACTTGCTTCTTCCACCACTACTGGCCTTCTCCAAGACTGACGAAGAAGGAGGACTGACCCAAGAGCAGAACTCCTCTATCACCTCTTGTAAAACAGGAACTTGAGAACAAGAAAAGCTATCTTTCTCCTGCTTTCTCTTTTTTCCTCTTGTAAGCTTTTTGTATTAACCTTCATGGCCACCTCCATCCATTAGTGAAACTTTTTCGTTGATCGACCGGTGGACGTAGGGGATTTTCTCCTTGAACCACCTTAAATCTCTGTGTGTTTCTCTGAATGCTCTGAACTGGTTCTCTCCTTGAGCCTCCATTAACAGGCTCGTCCCTTTGCGCGCCGCCGTCTTCCGGAACTCTCTTTTTCTTCGGTGTTTTCTGGGACCCCCACATCCTACGTCATCAAAAACTAAAACTCGATATTTGATAGTTTTTTTAGGATCAATTTCAACTAAAACCAATACGAAATTATCCGATTCTTTCGACTGAGTTTTAATTCATAATTGAAACTCAAAAAAGCTAAGTCCCTTTTAATATTATTCAAATTTTATTATAAATTTAGTGATATATTTTTATATTAAAAATCAAATTTATTCAAATTCAACATAAATATAAAATTAAATTATTTTTTTCAATATTAAAACAATTTCCGCTGCCTCACAAAAAGAAAGTTTTTTAGCTAAGGCGAATTTAGGGGCCTCCTGTAGAGATTATGTTATGATTAAGGGTAAATATCAAATTTATTTATTAATAAATTTTATCTCTAAATTCAAAAAGTCTCCTTCAATTGGGTGATGAAGAGTATCAAAATCAGAACCAAAATGGTATTAGTTTAAATAATAATAATAATAATAATAAATAAAAATTTTTAATCATTCTACACAAACTCTAATATAAAAAAATATTATTTTATTTCACATACTCAACAAGTTTCAATAAAAATATTAATTTTATTTCATATTTTAGACCAAAGTATTCGAATAGAGTATTTTGACTTAAGATGTGAAATAAAGTTAATATTTTTATTAAAAATTATTGAGTATGTGAAGTAAAATAATATTTTATATATTAAAATTTTTATAGAATGATTTAAAAAAATATATTTATTATTGTTATTTTTTAAATCAGTACCATTTTGATCCTCATTTTAATCATCGCGCCAAACAGTGCAGATGCAGATTTAATAGGTTGTATACTTATGAGTCAACTAGCTATTAAATCATTCAATACATATTTATACATCCTACATATAATTTAATATAATTATCAAATTTATTTCACAATTTATAGAAACTCTAATATAATAAATTAATTTTATTTTACATTCAATACATATTCTCATAAATAACAAAATTTATTATAATTTAGTTATTTCACTAAATAGATGAAATTAGAACGATCAGTACTAGTCCAAATCAGATTTGGTTCAATCTAGTCCATTGATCTAGAATTGGTTCAATTGGAACCTTCTTAACTTTGAATCGGATCAAAACTTGTTTAGTTGGGCTTAACCGATTTCACACTAAATAATTTACTAGATCTTTATTTCTCACTTAGTGAACCTATTCATTAGCTTGAGTCATGAATATATGTTAAGGGAAAAATCTGCCGCATCACCTAGCTATGACACGTGGGCAGGTTTAGCTTAATTCTCTAATAAGTCACTCAAACTATATTCTCGAATAAATTCAAGGGACTCGGTTGGGTTAAATCCAGTGGCCCAACAACTCAGAGCCAACCGAATAGGGAGATCGAATAGATGACTAGCCAGTAAGTTATTATCATATTATAATCTTATCTTATAATATAATACTCTTAAGGGGCATAGGGGAGGTGTCTGTTATTAATGTTTGGATTGTTATGTGTCATGAGAAGGTTATTTCATTACCCACATCACTTAGCTATTGCATCATTAATGAGAGCTACTTAAACCATTAAATCTTATATACTGCACTCTCACTAGAAATATCTTCATTTTTGGTGAGAGAGAGTTCCACTATACTCTCGCTATAAATAATTTTATTTATGATGATTGAGAGTTTCATATTCCAGGCTCTGATTCACTAAGCTTACTAAGCACTACTTATCTGTTGTTCAGTTTCAGCCTTTTAGTTTTGTTCAACTATCTCTTTACAATAAAATTTTCCTAAGACAATTAGTAACTCAGTTCAGTCCTCTTTCTCTTCCTCCAAGGTGATTTTAAAGGAAGTCCTTTCTCCCGTATAGTTGTACTTTTTATCATTTCTTAACTCTTTTACTACTCCTTTTCATCTTCTCTAGGTTAAAAGCCTGTCTATTTTGCTTGTTCTGCTTCATTAGAAATTCTTTTTTTTTTCTTTTCCATTGCGTTTTACACTGTGTCCAGTCTTTTCCGGACTCGATCCTTCAAAAATTATCCCCGTCGACAATCATATATTTAGTTTTTGTTGCTAATGAAAGGGAAATGAATGGATATAGGATTATGAGCAATCAATTGAGCAGCAATCAACTCCATTAACCCATTTGTTAGTGAATTAATTATTCACTTAACTGATTTTTTAAGATTTGTGGGTTCTTTTTGAAAATTTTGATATATTTTTTTAGAAAATAAATGTGTTAGCTGGGCAGAGTTAGGTCCACCAACTTTGTAAAAGATTACATATATCATTGTGTTAATAAGAGAGGTTAGGGAAAGAGTGTGGAGTTAGTTGGTCAACCTTAACTAGGGTTGGCCTATCTAAGCTATACATTCATGATATATGAAAGTGTTACGGGAAATTTTATGGCGTTCGAGGTAGTATTTGGATCCTCCGTTCAAAAAATTGTGTTGTTAATTGAAAATATTTTAATGACAATATAATAAGAATACCGAAATAGAACACGGGTATAGAGTAATATTAATTTTATTTGAAAACTTTTGAGCAAGAAAGCTAAAAGGTAGAGAAAGTATCTCTACTAAATCTAATGATATTGTCGGGGGGAGAAATTAGAAATATGAATTTTAGATTTTTGTATTTTTATTTTGGGATAATTAACTACATGTCGCACCATTTAGTTTTATTTATGCTTTACCCATCCATTCTTAGTTAATTACGCTATGCACACTCAAAATATTATAAAATCTTATATAGACATATTATAACTTATTTCTATTATAATGAGTAATCATAATTTTTCAATAACCTAACTATAATTAGATTACAAAAAATCTGAGCCGTCCATCATATTATTTTAAGGATATTTAAATACATTTTGAATGAAAATCCTAAAACCTTAATATTTAGGTGGCGGCAAAGGAATGAGACATCCGCGACGTGAATTGATTTTAGGACAAATTAACGCTTTAGTGTGGTATTGAGGAAGAGAAAAATATGTATCATTAAGAGTAAAAATATAATTTTAATAATTTACTAATAGAATTTTTTTTTTCAAATAGATTTTGATTAAGTTTTAACTCAAGTGTGTGTAAGTAAGATTTTATAATATTTTGAGTGTGCATAGCGTAATTAATTAAGAATGGATGGATAAGGCATAAATAAAACTAAATGGTGTGGCATGTAAGTAATTATCCCTTTTATTTTTTAGTTGCAAAAATTATATTTTTATTTTTTTATTTGTTAAAATGAACAATCATGCCTTTTGGACTAAAAATCAGTAGTGATTTCAAAAAAATGAAAAGATGTGATTAAAAGTTGCCATCCCTTTATAAATAATTGTCTTGAAATTTATAAAATTTACTTTAAATTTTTAGAATTTTTGTACATTAAAATCTATTATGAAAATTCTGTAATTCTTAATTTTTAGGTGATTTTCTTAATAAGTCTTATATAGTGTTATTACTATTAACTCTATAATATTAATAGCAGAAATAATTAAACACTTTAAAGATAATATTCTGAAATAAAATATTTTATTGCAAATCTTTTAACATAAATTTTTTTCTTATTTAACAATAAAATTTTGCCCATAGGCCATTACTTTGTGCTCCTCTTATTAACATTAAATGGTGGATTGCTCTTTACAAAGTCTAAGGAGCACGAGTTTATTATATTCTATACAAATTTTAATATAAAAAATATTATTTTATTTTACATATTTAATTATTTTCAATAAAACTATTAATTTTATTTCACATCTTAGACCAAGATATTTCATTCCTTAATGAATAATGCATTTTGGTATAGAATGTGAAATAAAGTTGAAAAATTTATTGAAAATAATTGAGTATGTAAAATAAAATAAAGTTTTTTATATTAAAATTTATAAAAAATATAATAAAAATTATTTATTTATTTATTATTATTTTTTAATATAGTACCATTTTAATTCTGATTTCACTCCTCGGGCCAAACAGGCTCTAAGAAGACGGAGAAATCAAATCGATATAATTGGTTTAAAGGGACGGTCCAAACCCAAGTTGAAGAAATAGATTTCGAGTGTCAACTGTGATCTTGAAGCGGACTGATAGAGTTCTCGAAAACTTTAGCGAATCATTCGTCGCGAATCTTGGGAGCGACTAAGGTTGGGCTACAAGAGATGAAGGAATTTCTGACAGTTTGTATTCATGGATGTCACCTTTGATGCTATGCAAGCAATTAATGGTTCATTGCAGCAAAATGTTCAATTTTCTATGAGAATGGTTAATGCTATTCATGTCCTCAATGAGATTTCACCACTCCCCCATCAAGTCTTTTATCTCAAATTGGTGTTAATTTCCTGTGATTGAAGGAGGTGCAATTTAGGTTTTCGGCGTTCACTCTGCTATAGTAAGGCATTTGGGACCCTGAATTTTCGATGTATTCATCAGTGTTACATCTGAATCCGCGTCGCCTCATCTGGAGCGTATATGTGGAAGCTTATATGGCATCAACGCCACAGACCTTCAGCAGCGAACAAAGAAGATACCACGCCGAGCAGCAAGTGCCGAAGAGGCCAAGACGAAAGTATCACGTCGAACTGACAGACGACTTGTGAGGTATAGAAGACCATGCCTCTTTTAAGAGTACACCTGGCAGCTGAGGTCGTGGTGCGACTGCTTAGCTGGTATTGCTAGTCTGACACCAGAGATGAAGGTCATTACGTTGAAGTGACTTCACGGATTAGATCAGGGTATAAAAATCGCATTGTAACAAAAAAAAGATCTTTTTCTTTTTTTTTCCCTCAAGTTCTAAATTACCTCTCTGATTGTAATTTCATTATTTTACATTAGTGAAAACCTTTGAAGCCTCTTCGAAAGAAGCCGTGGTTTTTCCTCTCAATCGGTTTTTCATGTAAAAAATCATTTTTGTTCTTCTAGTTGTTTTCTTGTCACAACAGTTAGCTATGTCATTTCGTCAAAAATTAAGATGACTGTTTACTTCTGCTTTTATGTTGCCACTCTCCTACACCGATGCCTCTTAGATCAATATTCGAAAAGTGTGATGGGTATTTTAGTAATTTACAAATGAAAAATCTTCGACCAATAGTCCTAGTTTATAATGCATTGATGTCGGTTTGAATTGCCAACTGGTACTGTGATTTTTAGCTCGATTGGTTCACGCTAAAAAATAATTAAATAATTATTTTTTTAATATTTTAAACTTTTATGTAAATTTTAATAATTATATTTTACATCTAACATAAATTTAATATTAAAATTAAATTTATTTCATATCTTACACATATTATAATATTAAAATAATTTTATTTTTTTATTATGCTTATAAAATAATATATTTTTTCTCTTTTACTTAAAAATAATTATAATTTTGTAAAATCCAATATCCATATCATCTGGCTCTCTCTCTCTCTCTATATATAATATATATACATGTGTGCGCACGTGCGTGTCAAATAGATCATATAATATAAATATAAAAAAAATAATGTAATAATTAATCATAATAAATATTATATATATTAAAAAAGAGAATACTACACCACTCACATTGGCACCTATTATGGTAAAAATTTGTCTTTTGATTTAAAAAATCATAGCCATCCATTCAATTTATTCTTATCTTAGCCCTTTTTTTAAATAAAAATTAAAGTGTGATCCTTTGATTTTTATTAGTTTTAGTATTAAGTCTTAAGAAATAATAATTTTGACGATAATTTTTTTTTACATTTTTTATCTTAGATTTTAACTCTTTACAAAATTTAACTTTAAAAATTATAATAAAATTCAACTTTATTTCACAACTTACAACTTACAAATCACTGCATTAATCTCAAACTTTACAAAATTATAACAAATTACAATTTAGTCACTTGATTTTCATTGCATGTTGCTCAACAACTGGCTCTTTTAATTGATGACTAAATTGGGCTTTTCTCTGTGGGCCAAGCCCATTAACTATTCCTTCAAATCACTGCCATGGCTTGTGCTGTTCAGGCTAATTACACTGCTGGTTCCGGTACATGGTAAGCCTGTCAACGGATCGGATTTAGGTCGGGTTGACTGTGACCCGGATCTAAATCCATATATGTCTGATCGAGTTATATATCGGATCGGGTCATGGTCGATCCATATTCTCTCGGGTCGGAAATCGAATCGGTTCAGAACTCGGGTTTTCGGATTTAATTCATTTATAATAAAAGTAATTATTTATAAGTAATTTTAATAATCAAATTTAAAATAATATTAAATTTATTGAAAATAAAATAAAAATATATTATATTTTATGAATTAATTAAATAATTTAATATAAAAATCAGTTTTTGTAATATATATATATATATATTGTGAAATATAAACTGAGCACTATAAACTATAATCTACTAATATAATCTGTGAGAAATTTTTATTAATTAATTATAGTGACACTCTTATTTGTGCCTTCTAGCAAAAAGATTTTTAGCCACAATGTATCTCTCTATGAACTACAAATTAGATTACATAAATGAATCATATTTTAAACGGGTCGGGTCAATGGTGATTCATATCCGATCCATTTATTTGTAAATGGATCGGGTCATTAACCGGGCGGATTGATAGGTCAAAAAAAAATCATTTGGGGGTTTAACCGGATCGAAACTCAAATCGGATTGGATCACGATCTGATCCATTGACTGGCCTAGTATATGGTGCAAGGATCCCAGAGGTTCAAATTAGGTATCAAAATTTTTTAATATTATAATATAAAATAAAATAATTTTATATTAAAATTTATAAAAAATGTAAAACAACGATATGAAATAAAACTAATTTTTAGTATTAAAATTGATGTAAACATTAAATAAAATAAAATTTTAATTTAAAATTTATATAAAATATGAAATATATATAAAAAAAGTAAATCACATCCGAGCTCTTAAGAGAAAGTATTGCAGATTAATTTCAATTTTTAAAAAATTTTATTTTTGTACTGAGGGCCTGAGGCTGTAAAAATGCTTCAGTTTTAATTCTACTTTCAAAATTTCATTTTTTTATAAAAAAATATAAAATTTAATTATTTTTAAATAGTTTTGAATTATTTATATATTTTAAAGAACTATTATATTTCATGCTATTTTTAAAAAAATTAACAAAATTTAAAATTTAATTTCTCGCATTTTATACTATTTCTGTTGCACAAATTTAAAATTATAAAATATATTTAAATATTAATATTTTAAATTATATTTTTAAAAAATTAAAAATTTAGTCATTAAAAATAATCTCATGATATAATAATAAAAATTAATGATTATATCGTAATTAAAATTAAACGATAATTTTTTTAAAATCTAAAAAATTTAAATTAAAGTTTTTTGGAATTTGAGATAAATTAATCTAAAATAAACAATGGTTAAATCATAAGTTAATTTTACTCCAAGTTTTTTTTTTCTCTTTTTGATGCAGAATTTTACTCAAAGATCGAATATGATTTTAAAGTTAAGTAAAATTTTAAATAAAATTAAATTTGACTCAATACAAATAATCTAATTAAAGAACTATTTTTATAGCTCGAGCTTCTTACCAATTTAATTTTAAGCAGAAATAAATTAAATCAATATAGCTAAAAATCATATCTATTAAAAAATAAAAATATTATTTATATATGCAGTTAAATTTAATATATTAATTTTTTATAATAATCTAAAAAAAATTAATTAAAATTTTATTCGAATCATATTTATTACAAATTACTTTTTATTTTTATTTTTAAATATTAAATCAAGACGAATGATCTTTATTTAAACCGATTAAATTAACAAATATAAATATTTATATATGAGATTAGTTAAATGATCAAAATTTAATTGAAAGTAAAATGAATTTTGGCACAATTTGAGCTTGATTTGATAATAAATGTACTGTCTAATTTAAATCAAGATCAATTTAAACTCTTATTATTTATTTTTTGAACCGAATTGAAATTTAATCGAAGATTTTTAATTCTAGTAAGTAATTTATGGACTTTTTTTTATCGAAAAGTAATTCTTTTAATTTGTTTGATTCAAGAGTTAAATTTTAAATAAGAAAAAAAATATTTTATCTTATAAATTTAATAGAAAAAAATTTAATTTAATATTAAAAAATATCTAAAATGTGAAATAAAATTAATTATAATATTAATTTTTTAATTGTCATATAAACTTGCTAGTTATTGAATAAAAAACTATTTAGTGTTGCTAAATGCCAATTTTATATTGAAAAAAAAATTCTCCAGTCAGTTTTAATCTTTAGTAATTTATGAGCATTAAAAATATTAGAAACTCGATCGGAACTAATTCCATTTTTGAATCGAATTATTAGTTAAAGTCTTTGGCTCAAAGTATTTCTGTAGCAATTTGAGAGCGTTAAAAATATTTAAAACTCGTTCAAAACTGATTTATATTTTGAATCGAATTATGGGCACTTAAATTCCTTTGCATGCAAAATATTATTACACTTTTTAGCATAATGAGGTGGTTAGAATGAAAGCTTCAGATGGTTTAGAATTGAATCGATTTGGGCGGGGAGAATAATGTTTGATTTTGAATTTGGATCGATTTTGAGTCAAGCTGAGCTCAAAATTTTTAATTTCAAATTGTCTTCGACGCTCTCGAAATTGATATGATAACAACCCTATGCCAGTTATGTTACTTAGTATAATTAGTTGGCTAAAATGAAGTCTATATTTACTACAAGGGACAATAACTTGTAATCAATTGTTCTATAATGAAATGGATTAAGGTTTTCTTATCTAATTTCTCTCTCTTTTTTGTGCAATATCGTGTGATCTAAATGTAGAGGTACTGTCAGTTTTAGTTTTAATAAATTAAGTGACTCGAATATTTACTAGAAAATCATACATCCTAATACTGCTCCAAGCTCAAGCACATTTAACTATAGAATTTTTCATCATTAACTTCATGATTTTACTTTAAAAAGTGCATCTATAAATTTAGATTACATTATCTACTTATACAGCCTAAGAGTTTCTCTTTTTTTTGATGCGGGATGATTTATTTTTATGCCTCTTCACTTAGGAGCCTACCAGAAGTAGCTTTTTGTTTGAGTGATTTTGATTTTCTCACTCCAATATATATAGTGACAAGGATATCAACCTAGCCTTTGAAAATTAACCGCTCTTTTCATCAAATTTATATTGGGTGAGGGCACCGTGTCTCATCACCTGTGTGGTGCCTGATAAGAGTGTCACATACACACGTGATCTCTACGCACAGTATCATGCGTGCAACAGCAAGAAAACACCATTTCACATTAAGGCTATGTTTGGTTGGAGGCCAGGCCAAGGCTAAAATGGCCTCCAACTATTTTATTTAAAATAAAAAATAAAAAATTAAGTATAATATGTTAAAACTTGTGTAGAATGTAATGAAAAGTAAATTTTTTATATTAAAATTTATGTATTGTGGATAAAAAATAAATTTTTTTTAAATAGAATTATTGGAGGCCATTTTGGCCATGATCATAACTAAAACAGCCTCCAACCAAACAGAGTTAGAGTTTTCACTATTTTGTGTTAGTTTTTCAATCTTTTTTGTATAATACTTTTTACTTGATTTATATTCATATACAAAGTTCAATAAAGTAAATACAAAGTAGAACAAGATCCATACAATGCATGTTTGACTTTGTATTAATTTTATTTACTAAGTATTCACTTTGTGAACCTTGTATACGAATATAAATAAAGTGAAAAGTATTATTAAAAAATATTTTATAAAAAGATAAAAAGTGATTCAAAATGATGAAAAAATAGCACGAAATAATATTTTTGGGACCTATGCGCATATGCGATGCGCTCTGTTTGGGAGCCACATAGGTGATAGAGCACCATTGCCCGAACAAAATAATTGTACTAAATATATTTTATAGGATTTTATGTAAATGCCCTAAAATTAAAATTCTCCTTTTTTGATAATATAAAATTAAAATTTTCCTTTTTTGATAATATAAAATTAAAATTCTCCCTTTTTGATAATATAAAATTAAAAATTCTCAGATTAATGAAATAATGATATTTTTATATGGAATAAAACTTCCGCATTCGTCCTCGTGCTACTTTTCCGGTGGTAGCTTTTGCCTTCGTTCTCGCCGTTGGCCTCCTCCTCGCACAAACCACCTTCGTCCCCATTGTTCTCCGAAGGAGGAGGTCGCATAAGCGTAAGCGAGGGCGGTGAGAAATCTCCTTCTAGCCATTTTGTCCCACGGCGTTCGATCGTTCCGCTTTTGACCCGGATTTAGTGAAGTGGTCCGTCTCTTTTTCTTCTCTGTTGATTTTACTTGCCTTTGAAGATCAAGCCGAGACCTCATGGCGATTCGGATTGAAATGGTTGGTGTTTGATGAGAAAATGCTAATGGGTGTTGTCGGTGGTTCCTGAGGCCTATGGAACTGGCGGACCTCTCTGTTCAGGATGACGATTTACGTTGCGCGAGAAGGCATCAAGGTATACCTTCTCTATCTTCTCTTCATCATGGGTTTTTTTGAGGGTTTCCATTGGTTGCGGAGTGATTTTGATTTTTTAACAGATATGGCGGAGGATCGCGATGGAAGTGTCTGTGGAGTTTCAGATTTTTCTGGAGACGTGGAAGCTTCTGCTGGCTGGGCTCTTATATCAGGTTGGTTTTGTTTGCTGGTGTTGGTGCTCTTTGCCATCGTAGGCCGGGGAAAATCGTTCTTTTCTACGTTGATTACAGTATCTTGGTCATGAACTTCTCGCACGGGCCTTTTTATTTGCAAATATTAATTTTAATACGTTTAAACTTAGATGATAATTTTTTATTAAAAATTATAAATAATGTGAGATAAAGTTAGTTATCATGTTCCCCCTAAACACCACAATTCTCCTCACCCCATTTGGGAATTGTGATGGTGTGGATTCGAACCTGATACCCCTTGGTTCCAAGTAAGCTCTTTTCCCACTAGGTTAGGAGAAGCTAATTTTTGTATGTGTGTAGCATATGAAATAAAGTTAAATTTTTATTTTAAATTATATATATGATGTAAATATTGTTAATTTGTAATATTAAATTTTATGGATAATGTGGCATGCCTGTTTAAAATTAATCTGGCTAAACAAACAGGCAACACTTGTTATTTATCTTCAGGAATCATCAATAAGTTGGCTTTCCCTATATCTTTATAGGTAGAAATTTATTTGTTTTTAAAATTTAGTAGAGAAGCTGATGAAAAATATAGCAATATCGTGATAAAACTTGTTGAAATAGCACTCTTAGGGCTTCTTTGGTCCCTAGACTATTTTGTTTATGCCCAAAACTATTTTGATCTTGGGCCCAAGACTTAATTAAAAATAACAATAATAATAAATTTTTTTTTATCACATCTTATATAATTTTTAATATAAAAAAATTACTTTATTTTGTGTCTTATATTAATTTCAATTCATCAATCAAATTTAAAAATAAAATTAATTATTTATATTAAAAATTATGTAAGGTGTGAAATAAAGTGGATAGTTTTATGGAAAATGATTGAGAATGTGAAATAAAATAAAGCTTTTTTATATTAAAGTTTGTGTAGGATGTGATAAAATTTTATTATTATTATTATTATTATAATCAAATATCATTTTGGTTTTGGGCATTGCCAAAATGAATTAGGCACCAAACATGCACTTGGCTTAATCTATATGCCCTTTGATATGTGCTGAAATGTTATAGCAAGTTGAGCAAGTTTTAGTACTTTCAAGCTAGTATGGCTATTGCAATCAGTATGAATTGAGAGCCATGGAGATATGATGTTGATTATCTATTGGAAAATAATTTTGTGACAAGTCCAATTCTTCATGATGGCACAATGATCCAAATAAATAGAGAGCATAATAGCACATATAACTGCACCAATAGCCAGCGTATTCCCCGAGTAGTTTTTCTACTTTGACATGTGAAATTATGCTAAAAGATTCACTTAGTCTTAGCATAATTTCTAGAAAATTATGGACCATATTGGCTTAAAGAAACCAAAAGCTTTTGCTGAAGCAAGAAGCTACCTGGAGCCTTTTACTAAACAAGAGTTAAGGAGAGAGATGGTGCAACCTTTTATAGTGGATAAGATGAGGGGGTGGCATTTAAAATGATTTGGTCATATGGACTGTCAACTTGTAGTTGCTCCTATAAAAAATGTATTGGGATCCAAGTTATTTTACAAATGAGAGGGAGAAGAGTTTCAAAAATTTCTTGAGATATGATTATTACACATATGACCTTAACTTGCACTTACAAATATGCATTGCTTTAACTAGACATAAGTGGAGAAAGGAAATCCATGTAGCAAGCCTCACATTTGGGTCTAACACTTTTAAATTTTTGTCATCATTGTCGTCATTGTTGCATCCATTTGTATGGCAACATTTGTCATTTGCTTCACATATCCCAATGCATGCTACTGTAATATTTGGTAGTTTATCTTCTTGTTCGTTGTGACCAACATTGGTGACATGCATCTTTGACATTGTATTGTGCTTTTGTTTTATTCAAGATGCATCTTCTTTATAGGTATTCCTTGGTTCATTTATGCTTATCAGTATATCATTGATGTAAGGTCATTGACATGCATATGAAGATTTGATTATTCTCTAATCCATATGCAGTATTTATTTGGACTTTTCTTTAATGCAATTTTTTCAATTTGTACGTGAAGAAGAAGCATACAATATCGTTTTGCATTGTTGCAGTATGTTCATGGTGTTGCTGCTCGAGGAATTCACTTTCTGCATCGACCTGGACCCGTTTTGCAAGATCTTGGTTTCAAGATTCTACCAGTTTGTACTTCTTTGCCTCTTTTAAGATTATGTTTAATCTTAATTCTTATTCTTTCATCATTTTATGCAGGAGCTGGGCCCAAACAAAGCTTATGTTAGTGAATCATTTTTCTCCATCATTTTTTTCTCCTTTATATTGGTATACATCTTCTTCTCTGTTGTGATTTTAATATAATCTGATTCATCATCATACTTCATGGATCTCATTATGGAAATCTTACTTCCTTTATGTTTCCGTAAAGAGATATTACTTTTCAATTTTATTTTACATTTTCCAAGTTATATTTTGCTTGAGCTTGGTAGTTTTGGTCCTTCTTGATAGGTTTCATGACCATTACTCATATAGAATGTTGAAGAATGATTCTAAGATACCTGAAATTTGAAAATCACTTGGAGTTTGAGTTGGATCAAAATTGAATTAAATTTTTTTGAATCCACTCATGAACTTCAAATCCTAGCTCACATAAAACTTTGATTCGATTTCAAGTTTTGAGGTGCTCGCTCGAAACATTGATTTAGCTTGAAAATTATATAATAGTGAACATTACATTTAAAATCTATATAATTAAGTCTCAGGTGGAAGAAGAAAACCCATTCCCCCTCATTCTCTGATCAGTGCTTTTCCCATGGAAGAATGTTGATGTAATGGTTTTGATTGTTGGGGTTCTCTCTTGGACATAAGCATGAAGGCAATGTTATTATCACAGCAAAATCAATGAGAATGGATTCTTTCTTTATCCATATAATCATGTAAGATTCAGTTTTGCTAGATATTCCAATTTGAGTCAGCTCGAATCAATAGTCAAATCAATCGATTAATTCTAGCAGAGTTGGCTTGCGTTTAGCTTGAATTGCTCGAACTTGACTGAATATCACCTCTAGACATGTTCATATTTAAAAACTTTTCCTTGCCTAGTTATTTGAAATAAATGAAAATTTACTTTTATATGAGAAAAAATAAAGAATTGAAATAACAAAAAGAAACCTTTGTGGTGTAATATTAATGGTACATAAAAAATGATAGGTTAAAAGTTATGAATGATAATGTAATATTGATAGTTAAAAGTTTTAGATATGTTTGATGTATTTCATTGGAGTAGGGAGATAGATAATGGTAAAAAGTAGTTTATTGCCTATTTTTTTAGGTCATTGTATTTTAGTCCCTTGACTTTTTGAATTCAACACTTCGGTCAGTGACAGTTATGAAGCATTGATACTTTGTCTCATACATAAAACTCAACTCATGCATAGATCTGAATGTTAAAATTGAGAGAGATATACTAGGCTATGCAATTGGGATTGCAAAAAGTTTTACTCACGCTAGTGTTTTGGCAGTAGAAAAAGATTTAATATTCGTAAGCAGATGCACCATCTACTTTAGATGATATTTTTTCACCATCTTATATATATTACTGATGTTTCTGCTTTTTTAATCTTAACTGATACTCTTTTTGTTTTTATTAGACATCGATCATATTTTTTTTAACTTAATCAATTTTATTTTGTGAAAAGAATAAATTTTTTGTCTTTTTATTTTAACTATTTATTTATTTAGTTAGAGACTTAGAAAGTGAACACAGTCAGTATATGTGAGTTTATGTCAAAACATTTATATTATTATTAACTGTATCTCATTTGCATTGGGCTAATTGATTTAGGTTGGATTTAAATTAAAATTGAAACTAATCTACTAATATATATTTAAATTCTTATTTCATTTAGATAATCTGATAGGTTGGATAGCAATTAAACAAATTTTATGATATTATTTTAAATTTAAGATTTTTTGAAATTCAATAGTTGTTGAATAGTATTTTTATTTTTTCAAGTTAAATTTCATAATAATACTTCTAGTAATATAAAAAATATTTAAAAAAATATTATTAATTTGAAAAAATTTAAAAGATAATTTTAAGAATTATAGCAACAAGATGTATAGATCATTCTCACTTACTATAAAAGTATACTTTAAATATGAAAATATGACGTATTATACTTATATATATGATAGTCGTATCCATATGTATTTGTATTATACTTTTTTAAGTTTGTTGTATCGCCGTATTAGTATCGTATCGTATTTATATCACTTTATCGTATTCATGCTTCATATATGTTTTGATAAAATAAGTTATTTGGTCCTTTAATATTGATGAGGTAGTAAAATACTATAGAATCATTATTGTCTCTGCAATAAAGAAAAAATATAGTCCCTATTTTTTACTATATCTATGTGGTTTTATGCTTATCTCATATATTTATTTTGTCGCTATGCACAAAACCTAGCAATTTTGTTCTATTTACAAAACTGCATAATGTTTTATGATTCAGTCACATTAATGTTTATTCAAGAAAGTTTTCATTCTATTCAATTGTTTTATACCTTTAAGTTTGATTTTTATTTCATAAATTCTCTTAAATTGTCAGATAATTGAGGGACCAAATTTTTGAATTCAATAAGCTAAGAGACTAAATTTCAGACATCTCAAAACATGGGGACAAAAATGCTTCTTTTGAAAATCAATTTTGTCGTAAAACATAAAATAACTCTTTATTTACATTATTTTTACTTAACCGGAGGCCACATAAAAGCCATTGAATGGATCAAATTTCTAGGTTTTTTCAAAATATAGGAACCAAAGTGTTGAATTCTAAAAGTTAAGGGACCAAACTGCATTATCCTCAGAACATAGTTATTAAGTTTTTTTTTTACTCTGTAGATAAAGTTGCAATGACGATCTAGATGATTAAATCTGTAAAGTGTCCACAAAACACACTTTTTTCTAACAACATATAAATTGAAAGAAATCTTTATAACATGGAAACACTAATAGTATTAATGAATGGATCTTTGCTATGCTACACACAGTCATGACAAATGTCATACTGGTAATCTTAAGATAGACGTGGGAAAACTAAAAAAAAAGAGTACGATGATCATATTTGCAGAGCATTGGTGTAGTGCCAACTGAGTATATTTTACTCCTGTTGAATTGCATTGCTTTAAATAGAGCTAAATGAAAGAGCAATGCATGTATCAAAACCCATGATGAAGGTTTTGTTGTTGTAATTTTTATTGTTTTAGTTGTTACTATTGTTGTATGCTTTGTTGATGGCCGATAGTATATTACATTGATATAATAGACAACCAACGTTTAGGCCCTGTTTGGCGCGAGGACCAAAACATGACCAAAATAGTACTAATTTAAAAAATAATAATAATAATAAATAAATTATTTTAATTATTCTACACAAATTTTAATATAAAAAATAACATTTTATTTCACATACTCAATAATTTTTAATAAAAATAAAAAATTTATTTCACATCTTAGATCAAAATACTCGATTTGAATATTTTGGTCTAGAATGTGAAATAAAGTTGATATTTTTATTTTAAATTGTTGAGTATATAAAGTAAAATAATTTTTTTTATATTTGAATTTGTGTAAAATGATTTAAAATATTTATTTATTATTATTGTTGTTGTTTTTTAAATTAGTACCATTTTGGTCCTGTTTTGGTCCTGTTTTAGTCCTCGCGCCAAACAGGGCCTTAGCAATCTCTTTATTGCCCACCACTGTGATTAAGACAACAATTTCAATCATAATGTTGATTTTTATTCTATTCCAAGAAAATCAAAGTTTGCAAATGAAAATATAACCTGATTTTAATTGTTATTCATTAGTAATTATTTCCAGTAAAGCAAACATTCCATATACTCAAACTTAAAAGAGTTGTAAAAATAACACGAAGCTTGAAAATCGCTTGAAATTAGGCTTTACTCAAGCTTGACTTGAATTATTTCATATCAAGCTTTGAACCACAACTCGAGTTAAGTTTCACCGCATTGAGTTCAACCTTGGGTTAACTCACTCTATATAAACTTGAACTGACTCGAAATAAAAAATAAACATACAAATATATTTAATTCGAACTCACTACAAAAGTGAAGATTGTCTCCTCTCTCAATTTCTCAAGTGGATTCAATCATCAATCAACAACTAGCATCCAAGAACATCTTAGGGTTTTATTTTTACTGGAAAGACCTCACTATCATGTTTTCTAGTTGAGAGAAACAGGTGAGACACGTGGCAAAAACAGGAAAGGTCTAGCTGCATGATGCTAGAGCCTGTTACAAGAATCGAGGATTGGGACAGCCATTGGTCTGTTGTTAGTGCCGGCTTGGAGTTGGCTGGTGTCAACAATTATCTAGTGCTTCTCTAGGGCCATAGTTCATTGTTAGACCACGGTTTGGCTAGTTTGGCCTGGTTCAAAAGCTTTAGGGCAACCCGTTCAACTTGTTTTGAACTGTTTGAACTCGTTTGAGCCAAATAACTTTTGGAACACTTAAGATGCGACCAAATTACACCCAAACAAACCCCTACAAGACAACAGGTGGGCATATTTGTACAAGATAAGCTTGTTTGTCTTGCATAAGTTTACTGGATTCACCTTGAGCATCTTAATTTCCGTAAAGAATTTCATATACTTTGAGTGAACTAGCAACTTTTGGCATAAATTACGAAGCTTAGGTAAAATTTTCCTCAAATTGCATCAACATGTGTTACGTTGAATAAGAATTTATGTATTTCACGTTTTGGCTTTAGCTATGAATGTTGGAAAATTCTTGCTTGTGAATGTCACATCGGGTTACATGCTTTGGGTTCATGTGACATGGGGTTAGATGCTTTGGGTTCATGTCCTCACATCAAGTTATTCGAAGTTGGACATGTTGGGTTTATCTTTGCTATAAAATTGTTTCTCTGGTGTGTTATTCACGCTGGTTTATCTTTCCTCTAGTTGCTGTTCTATAGATGTTGATGATTAGTTCATTTTTCTTGTCTTTTCGTATGCAACGAAATGGAGCCTCTTGTTATAGCTTGTTAAATATCTTAGGCACCCTAGGTATTTGCTTTCTGGATTGATACTGTTTCATGTTCATTTATTTTACTTAGCTAACAGAACGTGCAATTCCATGTCATTGCATTTTATGTAACAATGCAATAATAATTCCCGATATGATTTTCATGACATAATTTTCTGTTGTCACAGTGGACCTTCCATCCTTTTATTTTTCATAGTAAACGCTTCTACACCGTTTTGCTATGGCGCAGAGTGTTGGCAATTTTAGTTGTGAGTTTTGCAACAATAGAAGTTGACGTCCATACTTTATCTTAACTTGATGTCATTCATTAAGAGTTGAAGAAAATTTGTGCAGACTTGCCAAACTTTACGAATCATCACATTCTATTCTACTCAACTTCCTGGTCCTAATTATCACTGTCGTGAGGTACAAATCTATATAATGGAAATTGTATTGAAAAAGTAGATATTATGCAAGCATGCTCTTTTATTTAATTACAACTACCTTGGATTACAGAGTTCTCATTTTTCCATCCAGGGCTCTCAGTATGCAACGCTTCCCCCTCCCGAAAGAATGCTCGATATCTTTTTGGTTAATGGTATGCCAGCTTAGAATTACTGCCTTTAGACAAATTGCAGTTTTCCCTCAAACTTAGACTAATGCTGGCTCTGCCTTGCTTATATTTGTAGCCAGAGGAGTTTTTTATGGCTGTGGTGATTTGATTTTTTCATCCCACATGATATTTACATTGGTTTTCGTCCGTACATACGACAAGTATGGTTCTAAGAGGTATAAAACCTGAAGTTTGATTATATAGTATGCAAAAACCTTTCCTCTAGATGGCATCTTTACTGTTTTCGAAAATATTATAAGTTTATATTCAAATATATTATAAGTTCTAATTGGTTTTTTTTTAATATGATTCTTCAACATTTTTCAATTTTAAAATATTTTTGGATAGACTTGAGTTGAGTTATCTACCTATAATTTTCAACTAAATATGCAATATACATACTGTAAATATTTTATATATCAATATTTTTTTTAGTCATGTGCTCTCTGTCATAATAGTCTTACATGTATGTTTTATATACTATACACATTAATTTTATGTGAATATATACAAAACTCATGCTTATGCTAATCATTTAATTTTAAATGCTTTTCTCAAATCAATAAACCAAGCTGATTTTCTATGCTAGAAGATTGAGTTATATTGAGTTTGTAGAGTTACTAGCATAATAGCCAGCCTTAGCTTGACCAACAATAACAACTATGACAAAGCCTTGATTCATACTAATAGGGACACTTACATGAATTTATCATCTCTATTTAGTTCTGCTTAAAGCAATGTTTTCTATTCTAGATTGTGAGTGGAAAGCTCATGAATCTCATAGCCCTGTCGATGATATCTATAATTAGGGTTTATACAATTTATATATAGGTCACTGGAATTAGTTGATCACATTTAGGTCCCTAACACTCCTTTCAAAATGGGGAATAAAATTTTGCGAAGCCCTAACTTCATACAAATATATTCAATTTTACTGTAATTTGAATATTAGAATTGACAAAGGACATAATGATTTCCGTTGGATTTTAGAAAGTGCAGATGCGATGTGAGGATATAGGGACATGACACAACACTGCTATAACAGTTTTTCCAACATACATGACGTAGACGCACAAAATACGACAACTAAAAACTATACATTTAACAACACAAGTAACCGTTCATTTTTTATAAAATATACGATTCATCAAATAGATACAAAAGATAAAATAAAATTCAAATAATTTAATAATAAAGACCTATGTGATATTATAATTTTGGCATAGTTTTTACTTAATATTTTAGAAATAAGAAGCACGAACATGATACAAAGTATCAAGAACACATCATGACATGACAAGTGTGGCTTATAAAGGTATCCATATCTCCTAACCTGGACTAGACTTTCTCTTTGATAAAGTGATAATTTATATATATTTTGTCATTTCATGAGAGTTAGGGCTGGAGGCATGCCTAATAGCCTGATTGTCACAGTATAACTCCATAGGTTTGAACTGCTTAAACATTAATTTTTACACCAGCTATTTAAGCTACATAAGCTCACATGTCGCGAGTGCCATTGTCATGTACTCTGCATTTGCAGGGACCTTGCTATCACATTTTTTTTCTCTACTCTTCTAAGCTAGTAATTTTCTTCTTATTAGAGTCGAATAGCCTAATGTGGATATCTGATCTATTGAAGGACCCCTGCCCAAACAGTATTTGTGGATATGAAGTAGTTTATTAGCAAGAATCCTTCCTAAAGGCAATAGGATGATTAAGATGGTCATGGTCAATGGTGGTGGAATCTAAAACAGAAAAGATAACTTAAAGGGAAGTAGAGTTTTTGGGAGTTGCTTGTAACTATCTTAAGCTAAGGTCAGAAATTATACTTGTAGTAGTTTAGATGTTAGTACAAATGGTTCTATTTTGGAACATGGAAAAATAGATAGAGGCATAGGAATTGAAAGTGTCTTTAGGATGCTTTCTGGGTAATAGCTGAAGAAAGCCTAGATATCAACTGAAACATAGGTCCAATGTAACTCACATAAATAACAGTGCCTTTTCTAGAAACTAAAATACCCTAGAAAGACACTTTATAATTGAGATGACACCTAATCCCCACTGGAGGATAGAAAATGGACAAAAGGTGCAACCACATGCATGCAAAGGGAGATTATAACTTCATTTCTAGGATAGGATAGAGAATGGAATTTGATCGTGAAGGATAGAAGAGGGAATGCCTTTGATAAAGTACCATGTTGTGATGACTGTCGTACCAATATCATTTGGTATAGGGTACGTGCAATCTCAACAAAATGTGTGTTCTTCCATTCAACAATACTATTTTGTTAAGGAAACTGATGAAGCATAAACTAACTTTATAGATAGGATTGAAGTTATTTGGGAGGTACTATCACTATGTATGACACTAATGAGAACAACAAACTGCTTTTTGAGTTTTACCACGGTAAGAAGTGAATGTGAAAACTAACATAGAATGATCTTTTTTTGAAAACAACCATGTCGTTGTAGGATAGTCAACAATGAAGGTTATTAAGTATTTGAAACCTAGTTAGATCAAACATCTAAATGAACTAAAGAAATTGTGTCGAAGCACGCTTATTGGCTCGATTAAGGAAAGTGATTCTACAATGCTTCCCTAATTGACACAACTTACACTCAAGACTTCTAAGACCTGAATGACTAGGAACCATCATTTAAAGATTTTGGAGACCAGAGTGCCTAAGATGATTGTAAACCTGTAATGGAGTTGTATTGATTGTAAGAGTTGAAGATGAAGGAATCATGGCCAAATGGTAACATCCTTGGAACTCATAACCTGTGCTAATTATCTTTACAATCCGTTAATCCTACATATAATTGGAACTATGAGCAGATGTTGTAAAACGGTTTAAGGATTTTGTAAGTTGACAATAAACTTAAAGGGTACCTAAGCAAATAATAGATAAGGGATAAATAACAATAAAGAAGTAGGAGTAACACTAATAATTTCTTTTACTAATGATATAGATGTATTAATAAAACATTGGTTTGACAAATGGACGACCTTAAAGAAATGTAGAAATGCTAGCTGTAGGTGCAACTAGCCATAGTAGAGTAGCAAAGAGGCATAGGAGAGACACAAGATGAGATGGAGATACTAAGAAAAGAAGACACTTTGTTTCCCGTGATTTCAAATCCATGTGCTTAGCGTTGATACCATGTTCAAGGGCATGAGGAAAAAGCTTATTAATACCATGGTCTTCTCCACGATATATGCGCAATTGATTCAAGAACGACCATATTCCGAGTGATTCTTGGTCCCTAACTATCTTATTGTGTGTGGAACCCTCATATTTACATACAAGAGTGTGTAGAGATTAACCATGGACAATGACACTAAAACAATTCCTCGTCTTCTATAGGTGTCATACTTATTGACTCTCTATTACAAGCTTTTTTAATATCGTCTCTTTGGGTAACATCCAAGTTGTTTTAGTCATTCACAGAATCTTTATGTACTCTTTTACCTTTTACTTAGCAAGAAGTTTACTTATGCCAGGTACATCAAGATGCTTGCATGGCTGATGGCCATCATACAAAGTGGTCTCATAATAGCTTCCCGGAAGCATTACTCTGTGGATGTTATTGTTGCATGGTATAAAGACTCAATTTTGATTGCCCTCTAATATTTTTTTTTTTTTGGATATTCTTCTTTGACTCTGCTTACTTGTCTTTTATACAGGTATACTGTAAATTTAGTGGTATTCTTTATTGAAAAAAATCTTTCAGGTTTGCATAGTGTTTCTGGAACTCATTGTACTCTTCCATATATTTGTATCATTAACTGCAACATTATCATTTTCATGGGCCTGCAGAATTACCAGACCGATCTAGTGGAGGCCAACCATTGTTACCAGTGATTGCTAAAGAAAAAGATGGCAGATCAAAGGAGGAGACCCACAAGCTATTGAGTGGGAACTCCGTTGATGCAGCTGATTGGGTATGAAATTTCTCACTGAATCGTTTTACATCCCTGTATTTGTAATGTTCATGGCCAATATCTAATTATAATTGCCTGCCATACTGCTCCTCATTCCCATATGTCAAACTATTGCTACATATTTGGATGTGGTATTATTGTTAGATGTGGATTTGCCATTGAACAAATACAGATTTGTCTCAAAAAATATAGTCCAGATGATGGGTTATGCATATCATCGAGTCGGAGTCAAATAAGTTGCGGCTCAGCTTGAATTTGAGATTTTCTACTGACTTGAGTTTAAATTTGGCTGATTTGAAATCAATTGAGTTGATTTCCCTGTTGATTTGATTTATAAAAAGCAAGTCTATTGTATGCATTGATTATATTGATGATTTTAAATATGTGCATAATGTGTGCATATGTTATGTTTATTCGACAAATTTTACACTGATTGTCGACTACCTAACGCTACCCTCTGTGTTTCTTATCCGAGACTTGGGATCTGGTAATGACGCGTTTATATAGAATAGTAGTAAAATCAGTGATGTTATATAATGCTAAATGCTAGCCTATAAAACAAAAATATACAAATAAAATAAGTGTTGTGAGATGAGAATGCTAAAGTGGATGAGTATTGAGTGGATATATGTGAAAGGACAGAATAAGTAATGAGTATATCCACAAGAAGATTTGAATAGCTTTCATTGACAACAAGTATGTTTCTGCTTTATAGACCAGCATTCGGTACTATGTAATATTGCTGGTCTTATTATTGTTTTATAAAATAAAACATGATAGAAAACTATTAAAAATGATCTTACAAACTTGAAGATAAATGAGGGTTTGTTGTTTAATAGAGCATAATGAAAATAAAAGATTTATGTAGCCAACTCTACCTAGTGAGATAAAAGCTTGATTGTTGTTGTTATTGTTGAGCATATGTGTGCATATAAATCCGTCTCTCTGACGATGACATTTACCTTAAATATGCACATAATATACACATATATAGTACACACATTCAATCACGACACATCCAAAGTCGTATATATGAATGGAAATTAAGCGGTCACAATAATTAGTAGATTGTTACACTAAGTAGTAAGTTGATTATTTTTAATGTTATGCGGATAACTTCTTGTCTTTAGAATAGAAATTTCTGACATTGAAAGATTGTCTTTTTAATTTGATTTCAGAGGTTTAGAAGTCAGATGAACGGAAGGCATCTAGAAAATGGAAGCCTTGCCCATTCTGAACCAACGAAGAATGGCTCGTAGGTAAATGCTGAACGTTTCTGAAGACCGGAAGCCCCCCCTGCCTTCAGCATGCTTATTGTATTGCTGATATCAGTAAACCATGTAAACAATCAAAGGTACAATTTTGCCTCTTTTCCTGTGGCCTTTTGTCACGTGCCACCATTCAAAATGTATATCATTTTCCTCATAATCCTTAAAAGCAATTCTTTTATCTCCATTCCCGCTCTAAGTCGAGAGACTTTCTTTTGTGTGTTCTTCTTACATAGCCCCCACGACTAGCCACTAATGATTTTTAAAGTCAATAACCAAAAGTCCTAGTCTTTGGAGAGGTTTCACATCATTTTGAAAACAGGTTTCATATCATTTTTTTGTAAGAAAGAAGTAAAGAAAATGAATATGTTAGAAGTTATGTTAATAATTGTAAAAGAAATAGCTTAATTAGACATATGGCATCATTTGAACGAGCGTGTGATCGAAAATTCGATAAGGCTAGCATTGGTGCCTCACTAATCTTCATCAGAATGTGAAATGTGGCCCATGTTCTTCCATCCACTTGAATAATTAACTAGGCAAGGTAAGAGCATGGTGGGGGCTGCTTCAAGTGAGAAGCTCTTAATGAATGTTCGAACATATTGGCACATGCCAAGAAAATTATGAACATATTGGCCCATGTTATTCCTGGATAGCTCTAAGTATTCTCAGGGTCAATCTTGAGCTCCCAGTTTCCAACCTTGAATCCTAAATAGTGGAGGGACTTCTGTCCGAAATCACACTTCTTCACATTTATTTGTAGTTGATGCTTTTGGAGGAGGTCAAACTTACTAAAGGTACTCGACTTGTGCTTTTCTGACTTGGCTATATATGAGGATGTCATCAAGGCATACGATAAAACTCATTAAGGCATGGGAGCATGATGTAGTTCGTCAAGCAAATAAATTAGTGTCGTCAGTGCATTACACAGGTTAAAATGTTGAATGACATCACCAGCTACTCATAAAGGCCTTGCTTGGTTTTGAATCTCATCATCCGTGTGTCATCTTCCGCATGGAATCAATAATAGCCTATTTTTACGCCCAACTTTATGAACACGTGTGCTTGCTTGAGTTTTTGGTAGAGGGTACTAATTCTTAATTGTGATCAAGCCTGGTAGTTCATGCACATTTGTCAGCTAACATCTTCGAGGCCATCACAGTTGGGCTTCCACAAGTCTGTAACAGGGTTTCATCGCTCCACTCTCTAATAGCTGGTTCGCCAACTTCTTATTCTATACGTGCCAATGTTCATAAGTGATGCGTCGGACACAAGCTGGATTGTGTTTGACTTCTCTCTTCGAGGGTAATTCATGCACATTTGCCGGCTAACATCTTCGAGGCCATCACAGTTGGGCTTCCACAAGTCTGTAACAGGGTTTCATCGCTCCACTCTCTAATAGCTGGTTCGCCAACTTCTTATTCTATACGTGCCAATGTTCATAAGTGATGCGTCGGACACAAGCTGGATTGTGTTCGACTTCTCTCTTCGAGGGTAATTCTTGCACACCTGCTAGAATGTGTTTTGAGTGCTCTATCAATTGGTGCTGCTTTAGGCTCCTCCTTGGAGGCCAAGGCATAGGTCACTTTACTAAGTCGACTGCCACTAGTATGTCATTTGGAATTTTATTTGATTTGGGCATGCGTGCCTTCTCATCTGTGAGGCGACCCAAGGGCGCCGTGTGCGTGAGTGGGCCCCGTCTGCGGTGTCAATTTATTATATGTATATTTTTTGACTTTATATGAATCTTATTTCATTTTGTATTTATTTTTTTAAACTTTATATTTGAATGTAAATCAAGTAAAAAGGTATTATGCAAAAAAATTACAAAAAGATAGAAAAAATGATACAGAACGAAATTTTCTCGTTGTCGTGCGTGTGGCACTATGCGGGGCCTTCCCGCCCACGCAATGCCCTTTGATTGGGCACTTTACGGATGACGGGGCGTGTTGCCCGCACCCAATACGGGTTCTCAGCCATAGCCTAGTTAATCTATTGACCAAAGTCAGGTTATCAAGCGAGTTTGGACCGGTTATTGGTTCCTCCAAAATCCTTTAGAAGCACTTAACTAAAATTGATGTCAAAAGTGTATAAAAAGAGTTCCACTATAATAAATAAATGAAATCAGTGAAAGGCATGAGATATGCCTTGATAATTATATTTAGATTAATTATTGAAAAATATTTATAATTAATTTATAATTACTGTTTTATTTATAATTTTTAAAAACATACTAAAAAAATTATTATTTTGAAATTTTAATAACAATAAGAGTTTCTGTAAATTATAATTATTATATAATAGGTTTAATTTGATAATTTTTGTAAATATCTAGGGAATATTTTAATTTAAAATTTTAAAAATCTCAATTTTATCTTTGTTCTCTCTCACACACATTCTCTTTAGAATCGATGAGCTGATGGTGGCGAGTAATGATAAAAAATTTGCAATAACATAAATTTAAAAATTTAAAGAAGTGTTAAGAATAAAATTAAAAATTTATTAAAATTAACGAAAAAAGAACCTTCTTTATAATATTAGGTAAAATATAAAAAATAAAATAAAAATTATGAATTAAATAGTAATTATAGATTAATTACAATAACTTTTAAGTAATTAACCCGTTATATTAACTAGGCTAAGACTTGAGATGGGCCATGCTATGCATGCCATCAACATCATCATCATCATCATCATCATCATCATCATCATCATCATCATCATCATCATCATCATCATCCCATGGGCATGTGGATCTTCTTTGCTTTACATCGCAATTGGCAGACAAATGAAGGGCTCTCCCAGGCCCCATGCCCATCACACGAAATAATTGAGCTGCCCTTAGGGGTTAATCACCTAAAATCCCATCAACTAGACACCTAAAATCCTCTTACTAAAATTCTTTATAATTTTGATCATATACGTGTCAAATATCGATCATAAAAATCTCTTTGAAAACACTATTTGATAAAAACATTTTCAACAAAATTTTCAATAAAATCTTTCACAAGTGGTACTTAACTAAACCCAAAGATCAATTTTATAGACAACTTCGACAATAAAAAATCAAGCTAACTCTTTGAACACCCTAACAATTTAGGAACATCTACCGTATGTATGTAATAAGATCAAATTTCTTGATAGAAATTGAACGTCTACAACCAAAGTATTGGTATGGGCTCGAACAAAAGATTAGAACATTAGTTCTTAAATATTGCCTTATCGATGCCTCACTCAGATTATCTATTTAAGCAAAATGACTTTTGGAATAAAAACAGTAGCATCAAGTGATTCAAATATAGATGTATTATCTGCTTTAGCTTTAGAAAATTATGTAATTTGAGTACTTTTTAAAAAGTTACTCATCTTAATACTACTCCAGCTCAAACACGCTTAATTGTGAAATTTTTTATTATTAATTTTACTGTTTTATCTCAAAAGACTTTCTCTACTACTTAGAATTATGTTGTTTATTTATACAGTTTAAGAACTTTTCTTTCTTTCTCATGAAGGATAATTTATTCCTATACTTATCCACTTAGAAGCCTGTCATAAGCCACTTGTTATTTGGGTAATTCTGATTCAATCATATGAACATTAACTAGGGGATTACTCTCCGCTTTCTTTGGTTCTGAGTCGTCATAGGTTTACCTACTTTCACCTTGTTCATTCTTAAACTACATAGTATTGTGGGAGATCGATTTTAATAGTATATTATAACATCCTGTGATTTAAATATAAAGGTATTGTCCGCTTCGACTTCAAGGAACTACGTGACTTAAGAACTTAGAAAACCATCCATCCCAGTACAACTCCAGCTCAAACACACTTCTATATAGTTTTTCATCATTAATCTCATCGCTTTTCTCTAAAAAATATTTTTACCCTCTAAGATCATATTATTTACTTATACAATTTGTGAACACTCCTCTTTTTAATACAGTATTATTCATTCTTGTGCAAATCTACCTAAAAGTTTGTAAGCCCTTGCTCGGGTAATTCCAATTCAATCATACAGACACCATCCCGGCAATCACTCCTAGTCCTCTTAGGTTTTGGGTCGTCACAAAAATTTTCTCAGATATAAATACTGATAAGACTGTCTGGTTAAGCTAGTATGTAACTCAACGATGTGCTTTTGCGTGGTGTATTTTAGATACTCGAAACTAAACTAATACGATGTACATTGATGGCACTCCAATAACCTTGTATTAGTATTATAATTTTTATACAAGATACTGAATGCAATCTTCCTCTATTATTCTTCAACATTATTATTGAGAATTCCCTATAAAGAAAAAAAAAAACATTATTATTGAGAATTAGAATGCATATAAAATATTCATTTATAAAATCGCATTATCATGCACATTATTTGAGTACTTATAAGAAGTATATATATTTACATACTGTTCTCCAACTATTCTTTATAAAAAAAAAATTTATTATTTTTTGATATTTTTTTTATAAAGAATAGTTGGAGAACAGTATGTAAATATTAATTATTAATTATTTTTTTGATAAGAAAAAAATATTAATTATTATTAAGTATCTACTCAGGTACTATTCTTTTACAATGCTTGCAATTGCTCATGCACTAAATTGCATGAAAATAATATGTAACATTAAATTACTAATAATTATTAATTTGTATATATTTGTATTATAATAATTAAATTTAAATATATATATTTAATATATTATAATATTTAATTTTATATATTTAAATTTTTTTCAATGTTAATAATATAATTTATATAAAAATAAAAATATGAAATTTTAGAAATTCGTAAAGCTCATCTCAATGTTTTACCACATAAGTGAAATTAAAAAAATAAAAATTAAAAATTTAGCTACTTATTGATACCATTTATAATTATTTTTTTATAACAAAACTAAAATTAAAAATTAAAATTCGTAGTGTAAAAATAAAATGTTTAGATATTTTAAATAATATATTATATATTGTGAATAAAAATATTAAATATATAATCATACATATATTATAATATTATATAATTCATATAATATAATATAATATAAGTTAAATATAATATAAGTTAATTCATACTATAATTTTTTTTTCTTTCTCCAAAGAACAGAGAGAAGAGTAAATTCACATTTTAATTCTTATTTATTTATATGCTTTAATTTATTTTAGCTAACTACATACATAATTAAAAGAAATGTAAAAGATAAAAAAAATTAATTTATTTTAACAAACTTGTGGTAGCAGTCGATAATAAAATTGTTTTGGCATATTAAATATATTTGAAAACCTTTTATTTAGAAAAATCAAATTGTTATATTCAGTACTATTATATCACTTTAAGTAATTTTTATCACATTATTTTATTATATTCAGTATAATATGAAATTTTTTATGATGATAATATTCATTGTAGCAACTAAACCATTTAAATTAATGATTATATGTGACATGCACCTAATTTTCTCTTTTAATTTCTTTAATTTGTCATCTTTTTTTTGGTGAGGTCATTACCTGGTTATCTTAATTCTGATTTATTGAATTATACTGATTTAATTTAATACTTAAAAAATTTAAATTATTATTTTATTAATATTTTAAATTTAACAAATTAATAATTTTTTTTTACAATCAACTTAATTTTAGGACCCCTCAGATTGAATAAAGAATGCAAATTTATTATAATTTTAAAAAATTTTCAAGATAAACTTTTAAGGTATAATTTGTATTAGAACATTTGACCCAAATTTACAGTCTCATTAAAATAAAGATAAATGACTTTTTTGCTCTTAAAATTTTTTACACCATTCAAGATAATAAGCTTATTTTAAATATTTTTTTTTTAAAAAAAAATTTAAATTAGGATAAAAAATTTGAGCAGCTATAGAGGTTCTAAAATTTAAAAGGAGAAATATTATAGAGATTGTCAGAGTTAGATGATAGAAAATTTTTATACAAAAAAAAAAATTTAAAAAAATTTACCTACCATATTTAGTTAATATTAACAGTACATATACATAAATTAATATGGACTATGTTAACCGGTAGGAATCAAACTGAGGGAGCTTGTGTGTTCGTTACAAATTATATTTGACAAATCTACATACTCGTGCAAGTCATACTTGAAGCATCGTCTTATAAAATTTTTAAAATTGAAATCATTTTGCATTCTCTCTCCAATCTTAGGGACTGGTTGCAATTTATCCTAAATTTTAATATTAAAAATTAAATTTATTTTATATTAAATATAAATTTTAATATTAAAATTAATTCTATTTCAAATCTTATATATATCCTAATATTAAAATAATATTTTTTATTATTAAATTAATAAATTAATATATTTTTTCTTTGTGATATTCTCTTAGCTTAGTGAGGACTGAGGAAGGAAGTTATTTAGGTAGACGAGATCTGACCCTGTTTGGCGCGAGGACTAAAATCAGAACCAAAATGGTACTAGTTTAAATAATAATAATAATAACAATTTTTAATTATTCTATACAAATTTTAAAATAAAATTATTATCTTCACATACTCAATAATTTTCAATAAAAATATTAATTTTATTTCACATCTTAGACTAAAATATTTGAATCGAGTATTTTAATGTAGGATGTGAAATAAAGTTAATATTTTTATTAAAACTTTTTGAATATGTGAAGTAAAATAATATTTAATATTTTTCACTCTTTTGATCGAATTAACCCTCCAATCAAACAAAGCTATAAAACAGTATTTAAAAAAATTCATTTCAAGATTTTTTTTTCATTTTTGAGATTTATTGTTCTTGTACTGTTTCTGTTTTGTCAAAAATATTTAAAAGACATTTACATACATATCATATAAAATTCTAAATATAATTTTTTTATTCAAATACATGTCATTTCATAATTTATTTTTTATGAAGATCAAAATATATAGATAATATTAAAAAAAATTTATGATATATAGGTAATTGTTCCAAAATATAATTGTATAGTTCAATATTCTGAAGTTACAGGAATGCAATAAAGGGTAATTTTTGTTCTGGCAACCAAAACTGTATGTGAAGACATGCATGTAAGGTGGTTCATAACTTAGAGACCAAAATATAATTTGGCCTATTGCCTTAGATTTTTATATGGTACAAGCACTTAAATGAAGCAGGATGTTCATCGCCTCCTCGGCATGCTCGCCTTCATGGAGCTCACGGGCCGCGTGCCGCTACCAGTGCCAGCTCAAGTAGAATAATTTAGAGTTAATTACTTAAACATCCTGAATTTGAATTTGACTTATTTCTAGATCCTAACTTTTCAATTTCATTCAGTTGAGTCCTCAATTCCAAACATCTCAGTATTAGCAAAATCTGAGAGGAACAAGAAAAACATCATAATATAAATATAAAGTCAAAAAAATAATCATAAATACATGAAATCTTCAATAATATGTCAAGTCGATGGCTCAACTTTATATATACGTTTATATAAAATATGTAGTTCAATAATACGTTAAGCATGTCTTCGTCACTCGCCCTATTTCGTAATACGATAAAAAAACAATTTGGTTGAATTTTAATGATTTTTGAAAAATATATATAATATAAAATAAAAGTGTATTTGTAATAAATTTAGGTAGAATATAAAATAAATTTTATTTTAATCCTATAATGTGAATATTTAAAATATTTTCAGTGTAATATTAAAATTTATATAATATTATTAATTTAATATTAAAATTATTTGTAATAAAATCTTCATTATTCTTTAATTAATTTTGATTAAAAAAAGGCCAGAACACATCAAACTTATTCTGGAAATTTAAAATTAACTTTAAAAATTCTAAAAAATAAAAAACTTATTCTAAAAATTTTATAATAATTTTTTACTTATTTTTTATCTTCATAAATCAATATTAAAAATTAACTTATTACACATCTATACAAGTTTAATATTAAAAATCAGGTTATTCACTTCCTACATATGTTAAGTATAAAATTCTAGAAAATAAAAACGTTATTTTACATGTACTATAAACTTTAATTTAAATATAATTTTATTTCATACTACAATAAAAAATATTTATTTCTCTCTAATAAAAAAATCAACTTAGAAACAGATTCCAACAAAAATTTATTGAGGGACTAAGAATATTATACATTTCATAATTCACAAAATAAACAACTAAGAGCTTTTTATCGAAAAGACTAATAAAAAAAACACTTGTGCACTTGGTTTATTTAGTATTTACCCTATTTTATATTGGGATATTTACATAATTGATACAGAAATTAGGCTAATTTACGGATTTCATCATAAATCTCAAAATATTATAGATATCACATCTAAAACAACTATTTTTCTCATTTTTCATATCCTACAGTAAATTCTATCAGAAGATTTAATCATAGTTAAATCTCAACAAGATCTCACTCATTGATCACATTATTTAACCATCAATCTTCATATTAGGGCATCGCAGAGCTGTATTGGTTTTTTGAAATTCGAGAGGTGGCGTATTCACGTAATACGACGACATGTTCTTATGTAGCATATTCAGACCTTTCTGCAGCTCTGATGCCGACTCGCAAAGAAGATGCAAATAGCAGAGTGATGCTCGCGTGAATACGCTGTCGTCTCAAAAGAATACGCTGCCACCTCTCGTGAATATGCTGCCGCTGGAACCAATGCAGCTCCGCGATGTTCTAACATGAATGTCGATGGTTAAATGATGTGATCAATATCTGAATTTTTGTTGAGATTTAACTATGGTTAAATATTCTAATAGAATTTATTACAGGATGTGAAAAATGAAAAAATAACTATTTTAAATGTGATATATGTAATATTTTGAGATTTATGATGAAATCCGTAAATTAACTTAATTTTTGTGTTTACCATGTAAATGTCCCTTTTATATTCCAATTTTTTACATTCTTCTTTTTAAAATAAGTTTGAAATTTTTCTCTCTTACGTAATTTCTTTTCATTATTTATTATTTTATCAAACATATATAAATTTTACTTATTTAACTATTTTTCATTGCCTGAATTAATAAATGAAGGCTCTTTATGAAGTATAAAAGTTGACCTGTGCATTTATTTGGCTACCTAATATTAACCTATCTAATGACGCCTCCCTTTCATATTATTCAACCATAATATCTAACATATCTCAAGTGTATTATTTAATAATATTTTTTGGCATTTTTAGAAATTTTATTAAAATCACATCTCTTTCATATTATATTTTAGGAATATTTACCAACATGCCACGCCATTTAATTTTATTTATGCTTTAATCATTTATTCTTAGTTAATTACGCTATGCACACTCAAAACATTATAAAATCTTACATACACACATTTGAGTTAAAACTTAATCAAAATCTATTTGAAAAAAATATTCTATTAGTGAATCATTAAAATTATATTTTTACTCTTAATGATACATATTTTTCTCTTCCTCAATGCCATACTAAAGCGCTGATTTGTCCTAAAATCAACTCACGTCGCGGATATCTCCTTCCTTTGCCGCCACCTAAATATTAAAATTTTAAGATTTTTCACTCAAAATATATTTAAATATTCTTAAAATAATATGATGAACGGCTCAAATTTTTTGTAATCTAACTATAGTTAGGTTATTGAAAAATTATGATTACTCATTATAATAGAAATAAGTTAAAATGTGTGTATGTAAAATTTTATAATATTTCAAGTGTGCATATCGTAATTAATTAAGAATGGATGGATAAGGCATAAATAAAACAAAATGGTGTGGCATGTAGGTAATTATTCTTATATTTTAATAGTTAATTAGAAATTTATATGATTAATTTTAACAATTTTGATCTCTTTTATTATTCCCATTTAAATTTTTTTATAGTTATTAATCTCATTTAATTATCATTAGAAGTTAAGGTAAATTGAGAATTACAAGCTTCTTTTGGAGCTAAACATAAACTTCAAATAAGTAAAGAGGCAATCATATAATTGGTAATTTATATTGCTCTTTTTTTTCTGATGAAATAAATAAGGATTATAAAATTGTTAGGAGTAAAAATATGAATTTATAACAATTAAGGTACCTCTAATATGCTTGACAAAAAATATCTTAAATATAAATAAAAAGAAATAAATAAATTTTAAATTTTTAATCTTCAATTAATTTAAGAGTTGCATGAAACATAATTTTTACTTTTATTTTCTAATTTAAATATTTATTTTACATATAATGTGAATTATTTTAAATAAATTTATGTGCTGTCATGTCTGTTTTACATTAGTCTCTTTAATTTACACTTTATATAACACATTAGTATGCATAAAATATTTTAAATATAAATAAAAAATTAAAAAATATATTACTATATAAATATCAAATAATTGAGTTGAATTAATTCTATTTGAAGCAATATTTTGAGTTATAAAAAAGTAAAATTTTAATTAAAAATTGAGTTGAATCTAAATTGAATAAAATATAAATGATTTCTATCCGGTTGAAAATTAGAACATAAATTATCAGCTATAAATTAAAGATAAAATCAATAGTAAAGATTTTTTTTATTGTAAATAATAAAGATTTTCTTATTGGAGATATAAATACTCTAAAAATCAGAATTCAAATAAGCAGTTGGGCTGCGTTAGCCGGACCAGCTGGACCAGCCCGACAGCAAACCAATTTAAAAATTATGGTAAATTGCATCCGGGCTCTGAATAACAAAGGGCATTACAAATTAGTCTTATGAGGTATTTTATTCATTATAATCTTAATATTATATCATGTAATTATGATATTATAATATCTAAATATCATATTTTGATTAATAATTTTATATTTATAAAAATTTATTTATAGTTATCATTAAATTAAATATTTATTTTCTTTATATAATATAATATAATACTAAAATATCGTTAAACTAAATGCTTCTTAATTTTTTTAAAACTTTAATTTGAGTATCTAAAGTTATAAAAGCTCTATCATTTGGTCTCAATTAAGATATAGGTCTTTTTTATATCAAATTATATTATTATTTGTAATTATTAAGTTTTAGTTTTTTAGAATATAATTTTAAAATATTAATATTTATATTCTTTGGTTATATACCTTTAAATCGGAGAAAATAAGAGAAGTGAGAAATTAAATTTTTAAAAAGAGTAAAGATAAATAATATAATGATATTTTAAAATTATATAAATTATTCAAACTAATAAAAATAGTCAAATTTTATTGTTAAAATTTTTGATATTAACAACTCCCTCAAAAGTTTAAATTGATAGAAAATATATTAGCAATTCACTTATCACACAGAGTACCAAATAGGGCCCATAGGGCCACGAGTCGACCCTAACACCTTTTTGACAACTACATGTCGAACAGGGCGATGGCTGTGAGCCTATAACTTAACCCACTTGGCTTGCAGCACATGCTCAACCTGACAATCCCTTGAATTAGGGGTGACAATTTGTACCCGTACCAGATTAAACTGTCCCGACCAGCTCCTAATGGGATGGGTATAGGTATTCAAATTTTATCCGTGACCTGCAACCCGCTCTGCGCTGTTATGAAATGGGGCGGGTTCGGGTATGAATCAACTATACCCTCTCCGCCCCGTTATGCATATATTTTTATCTATTTTTATATAGGCTTATATAGAGTGAAATAAAAAGAGTGCATTGAAAATGAAGAAATGTAAGACCTTGCTTTCATCGTGTAATATTCATCATATGACTATGATTTTTGTTATTTTAAATAGAGTAAAATAATTTAATTTTCATTAATATTAACGAGAAAACGGGGCGAGGCGGGGCGGGTATGGGTTTGTGAAAATTAGAATAGGGGAGCGGGGCAGAGCGAAAACGGGTATGAGATGGGTATGGGTAATGAATAATATATAGCTGGGCGGGTATGGGTATTTATAAACCCGACCTAAACCCACCCCATTGTCATTCCTACCCTGAATGCATTGCCAGAATTTGAATCTGAGACCTGCTCTAATACCAATTATTAAGATCCTTAGAGCTACCAATTCTTTTAAAAGTTTAAATTAATAGAAAGAATATTATTACTAATTTATTTAAAATCCACGAGTCAAACTCGACACTTTTTTATGTTTCATATCAGGAAAGGCCAGTGAAATTGGTGAGATTCTAAAAAAAAAATTAAAACTATAATGCCATTATAACCTCTAAGATAAAATAAAAATTTTTCAAAAATTTAGGATTAATTTGAAGTACCATCTTGACTTTAGGGCCCAGATGCAATTTATCCTATAAAATGAGAGAGAGAGAGAGAGAGAGAGAGAGAGAGAGAGAGAGAGAGAGCGCTGCAGCTTCGAAGAGGCTGAGGAGACGAAGAGAGATCTCGGAATCCCACTTCACCTTGTTTTCGGATGAATTAATGCAGAAAGCGAGCTGAGCTCCACTCCCCAGAAGCCGGATTCCGTCTCTTGAACTTGCTTCAGGAAGCTCCTTTCTTCGCAGCAAAGGTAGTAATGGGATCTCGCTGCTCCAGACACTTACTTTGCTGGTGGCCGGTGTCCTTCAAGTCCTCCGTTCTTGATCCCAACGATCCTGGTGCGTGCTCTCTCTTTCTCTCTCTTTGTGCCGAACTTTCTCTTCAACATTTCATTGGTCTAGTGGCATACGGTCATTGTTGCAGACAATGGGAACAGAGGCGAGGGGGACGGGTTGCCAGCGTTCATGGAGTTCAGCCTGGAGGAGCTGCAAGCGGCGACGGACGGCTTCTCGCCGGAGCGCATCGTCTCCGAGCACGGCGAGAAGGCTCCCAACGTCGTCTACCGCGGCCAGCTTCTCGATGCAGATCGGACCGTCGCTATCAAGCGCTTCAACAAGTCCGCCTGGCCTGACGCCCGACAGTTCCTCGTCTGTCTCGTTCCTTCTTGATCTTCTCGTACACATTTCGTCATCGCATTCCATATCACTCACATCTCATGGATTTGTTCCTCCCCTTCCTTGAAGGATGAGGCGAGATCGGTAGGTCAGCTACGGAGCGAGCGGCTGGCGAATCTGATTGGTTGCTGCTGCGAGGGTAGCGAGAGGCTTCTTGTTGCGGAGTTTATGCCGCACGATACTCTCGCGAAACACCTCTTCCACTGTGCGTACGAACGTTTGGAGTTCCCAAATTGTCTCGTCTCCTACATAATGTATATTTCTAGGAATAACTCTGAAAAATTTTGGGATGTTGCAGGGGATTCCCGGCCCTTGAGTTGGGCAATGAGGATAAGGGTGGCGCTGTACCTGGCGCAAGCGTTGGAGTACTGCAGTAGCCAAGGTCGTGCACTGTATCATGACCTAAATGCTTACAGGGTTCTCTTTGATCAGGTGAGGAAGTGAGTGGTTATTGATGCTTTGTGGACCGATATTACCTGTGTTCTTCTTCCTCATATTCTTCATTCTCCTTGCTGTTCACTAGTTTTCTTGTTATGGCGATAGGCTGGTAATCCTAGGTTGTCTTGCTTTGGCCTCATGAAGAACAGCAGAGATGGGAAGAGCTATAGTACTAATTTAGCCTTCACTCCTCCGGAATACCTCAGGACAGGTCTGCGTTTTGTGTACTAAAAAAAAAAAAATTTAATCTCGTCTTTTTCTCACAATCTCAAATAAAGAAAATAAAGAAATTTATTGTCTGGTAAAGTGTGTTTTTAAGAGTACCTTGCTTGATTACTATCATGGTGAATGCTTTTTGTAATTTAATTACATTGCAGGGAGAGTGACACCTGAGAGCGTAGTGTTTAGCTTTGGAACCCTGTTGCTAGACCTTCTCAGTGGGAAACACATTCCCCCTGGTCATGTAAGTTTATTTGCTTTTGACATGTTGCAGTACAATCCATTTGAATTCTTCCAAGTTTCACCTGAAATTCCAAAAAATAGACGCACCTTTATAGTGCAAGTTATCAACTTTGATTGTCATAAATATAATCTGTTGGTGCACCTAAACCAGATTCTGTTTCTTTAGAGAGTTATCTGATGGGGACATCTTTACTGTGAACAGATCATATCAGATCATGCTTGTTGAGGAAAAGAAGATTTGTTCGCTCAAGGAAAGGCTCTCATTAATTATAAATAGGGAGAGTAAGATACAATGAGGACAAAGCACAAAACACTTAAACTAATCCAGCACAATTAGATTTCTACTCTAACAATCCTTTTCAACCTACAACAAAGATATCGTATAACTAAAACTTGTTACAGAGAGTAGTAAAACATGAAGAAGTTAATGATTTTGTGAGGACATCGGTAAGATGATCCTTGGAGCTAACATGGGTGTAACAATTTTTTTTGTGAGTGCAACATCTCTAATAAAATAATAATTCATCTCAATATGCTTAATTCTATCATAAAGTATAGGATTGTTGGCAATGTAGATTGTGATTTTGTTATCATAATGTAAAACAATTGGTGAATGAGCATAGCTCTATGTTCGGCTTTAGCACTAAGGGCTTGTTTGGCACAAATTTATTTATTTTATTTTTTTCTTTTGGAGGATAGCTATTTTGGCTTTTTTTCCAAAAAGGTGCATAATAGTTATCTTAAAAATTATGTAAGCTGTGAAATAACTTAATATTTTAATCTTAGAAACTTAGAGTTTGTGTAAGGTGAGATATAAAATAATTTTTATAAACTTTTTAATTGAAAAAGAAAAAAATAGCTATGGCTTAAAAAGTTGATTTTTAATACTTCAAGCCCCTTACAACCACATTTTGTTTCTTGTTTTTCAAGTTATCAAATTTTCTCCCACAAATATACAGAAACCATTAGTAGATCTCCTATCAATCCCAAATTCTACATAATTAGCATCAAAATATGCTCAATGTCCAAATTGCTAGTATTTTTATATAGTAGACTTTTTTTATATACTTCAGTTCTAATAATTGCATCTTAATGTTGTTATTTAGGATTTTGCATTACTGGATAGCAACTTCAACAACAAACAAATATCAGGTTTTGTAAAAGTTAGATAAATCAATTTATCAACCAGTCTTTTGTAAGCAGAAATATCCTCCAAGGCATTTCTTTCATTTGAGATTGAAGCAGTGTTCATAAGAGTATTAGTAAGTTTACAACCAAGAAGTCTATTCTCTTTTTGCAAATTAGTAGTATACTTCATTTGAGAAAGAACACCATAAGCAATCTTATTGTAAGGAATTATTTAGGATGCCTTAGGAACAAAATATATGAAGTTCAAGATGATCATTGATTTCAAGAATATTAGCCTAATCACTTTTGATCAATAAAATGTCTTCCACATGTATAGCTAACTGATCCAAACTAAGGATAGAGATCAACCTATCTTCTAGCAACGTTGTGAGAAAAATTAAGGGAACATATAGAAGTAAGCAACACTGGCCGTCGTCGATGTTGGTAGATGGGGACAATGAGCTCTGTCACTCAATCTCTCAGGTTTCCTACGATTCTTCTCGAGCCAAGAAGAGAAGGTGACTCATGATCACAAGAAGATGAAAGAGTGGCATAGGATGCTAGTGCACGATGCTAAGGGATCACTGTGAGCTTGTTTTGGACCATCGAAATACCTAAATCTATAGCGAGAAAATGAATTCCACATTCGCATGGATTTTCATTTAAGGAACCATTGGAATACTAAGACCTACAAACGAAAATTAAATTTAGGGTTTCAGGAGAATAGCTACAGGTCAGATGCAAATGGGGCTTCCTCTATTTCAACCTTAAGGCAAGATTGAGTCTCTAGGGAGAAGATAATTGGTACAACCTCAAGTAAATTAGAGGTGATGATTCCCGACAACGTGCTACAATGATGGCAACGGTGGTGGCCAGTGAAATAGAGGTGATGGTTTTACCAAAAGGTATTTTTGTCATTTGAGATCATATTATTTACTTATATAAGGCTTAGGAACTCCACTCTCCCGCCTTTCCGATGTGATATGATTCATTCCTATTTCCCTCTCACTACTTATGATCCAACCTAGAAGCTTACCAAGAGATGCTCTTTGCTCTAATGATTATCTTCTCTTGAGACATCACTAGGTGGTCACCCTTTGGCCTCTTCGGCCATGGACTACCACGAGATTAGAGGAGGCACTGGCAATGGAGGCGAAGTTAGCTAGTGAGACTAGTTGGCTGAAGGACTTTGGCTTCATGTGCGCAAGGGAAGAGAAGGGACCAGTGAAATTTTGGAGAATTCCAGAGCCTTCACTACAATAAATTGGTCTTAGATTGAATGAGTCACTAGTGATTTGAATAGGTTTGTGTGCATGAGTCCTAAAGTGAGTCATTTGTGTCCATTATTGGTAAAATATGGTTTTATCTTGTTAAATGTCATTCTCAAGTTGGTTAGAGTTAATTAGAGGGGAAATTACCAGAATTAACTTTGTATTTGTCTATAAATAGGGGTCAATTTGTAATAATGGGGTCTGCTGAAAGTATTTACAAGATGTTTTTTCTACCTATAAGTTTCTTCTTCTTCCTCTATTCCATCTCCTTCTCCTCCTATTCTGCTTCTGGAGTTGAGGGCATCCTCAAATTTCCTTGTATCTCAGATTGGATCTTGATCCAATTGTAACATTTGGTTGGATTGTATTAGTTGGCTCCACGACTTATGTCTAATGTGTATGCAAAATTAGTCGCATTTTGTTTTGAGTAGGGGACATTGCATTGTTTCCTTCAACCTGCAAATTTTTTCATCATATACCTTTTATTGTGCAGACATCTCTTTAAGTATGAATTTCTTGAAAATTGACATACATCTTTTTACAACAGGCACTTGACCTGATTCGTGGTAAGAATTATTTAGTGCTGATTGACTCTGGTTTGGTCGGTCATTTCTCAAAAGATGATGGAACTGAATTAGTACGCTTGGCATCTCGATGCTTGCAATATGAGCCTCGTGAGAGGCCAAATATGAGGTCTCTTTCAACATCGTTAGTGCCACTTCAAAGAGAAGCTGAGGTAAAACCTTTACTTTCAACTATCTTTGTTTTGCATCAGTTTTCTCTGCTAGAGCAGAGCTAATCATTACAAGCATTATGGGTCTTAAAGCTTTTATTACTCCTGAAAAGGCTTAAGAGTAATAAAGTATTGTCAGGGACGCCTAGAATTTTTAAAATAAAGTCTAATAATTGAGAAAATTGAACTGACAATTCGCATTACGTCAAACTGCTTTTTATTATCTTTATTTTTTATTTGTTTGTTTGGTGAGGTCTGGCTACAAAATATTTACATATTTTCTTTAACAAAATATTGTTTTAGGTTTAAAATCTCTTCTGTCATATTCATTCCGGTCCATTTTATTTTGCAGTTCCATTCTATTACATCTTGGACTGATTTGATGTTCTTTAGTAGGTTCCGTCATACATATTGATGGGCATTCCAAATTCATCTGCAGCCTCAGTTCAGGCCGCAAGTCCACTTGGTGAAGCTTGCTCTCGATTGGATCTCACTGCGATTCATGAAATACTTGAGAAGGTTGGATACAAGGATGATGAAGGCGTGGCAAACGAGGTAATGTAACCTACATCTGCATTTATTTCTCTTCAGAAGTACATTGAATTGCTTAGTTTTCTAGCAGTTCTTAAAGATTTTAAAATCTGTGGTTGGCTCTCTATCACTGTTTGAATTACAAATTTCCAAAATTTATGGCAGAGCGTTTAACTATGCACAATTTTAATGCCTACACACATTGATGACGAAGAGTTTGGGTCCTGGAAGATTGCGGGAGATCTTGAAGGAAAAAGATCCTCGTCGTTGCAGAAATTTCTGCAAAAGGAGTGTGAGAGAAAAACAAGAATAGCACACTATGTTTATGTGGTTTGAAAAGAACCTTTTATGTCCATGAGCCAAGCTAAACCAAAGAAGGATTCACTAGATGAACAAAGGTGTTCACCAGAGGCGAGTAGAAGGTTGAAGTACCAAGACAAAAAGGTAAAGAAGATTCATTGGTTGCTAGTGGAGGATTGTTGATGATACTCCGGCTCTCTTTCTCTTTTGCAGTATTGAACTGCTTTTTCCCCCTCTACATTTTACATTAGAGGGGAAGAAGCTTGTACCTTTATATGGATGAAAGCTTCATGACTAGCACGGTGAAGCTGCATCTATAGGTTTGTTGTGGAGTATTCATGTGGTGTTGGGATGGATGGAACATGTTTTTAGCCTATTACAGTTCATTGTGTTATAGTGACATTAATTTTTTGGTGATTTCATAGGAGTGACGATGATGAGTCGGATACAATATTTAAAGATTGTGGTATGGTCCTACGATTGAGACTGAAGCAGTGATCAAGTGATACTAAATGACGATGCATATCTTGATGAGATCGGACATGGATCTCAGTGAATTTTCATGTTCATGCAAGCTATATTGACGACCTTCTGGTAAATCGAGGTATTCATATTGGATCGGCGTTTGCATTATTTTCTCGTAAGTCATTGGTTATATGAGTTGACATGATGCCACGTGGATAGCTAAGGTGCAAATGCTGCTGATTCGCAACTATTAAGACCCCTAATTAAGATGGCATTAAACATTCAATTTGGCTCATCAGTCAAACGTTGAAGGAACATTGGTGTCCCTGTCACCGCTAAAAACTGTCTTCAACTCGTCTTTGATTGGTTGAAACTTCTATAACCCCTGTTTCCTATTGGCACTAACAAAAACTGCGAACACCTGTTAGGGTTCTTCCTAAAAAAGATTATGGAGATGGATTTCCGATGATAGCTGGGTGACACCGTCATAGGATGAATATCAAAGGATTGTTCAGCATTTCCTATAGTAGGCAAAAACCCGAAATTGCACTATATATTCATCATTATGTAAGATAAGCTTGAGATGGAGAACATGCACAATGGCACTGCGTTGTCAAAGTGAAGAAGATATCTACTTGTTGAAGTTACAGTGTCGGTGATGACCATGTGGCAAAGTAAGAAGACAATGTTGCATAACTGCTTTATTGAAATTTTACATCACAGGTTATCCGGGATCTCAATGTTCAGCCATGTGTTGCAATGTAGCATCGCTTCAAAAAAGTTGGCAATGTTAGAAGCTAGACTCCCCAGATGCTACTTGGAAAAAACACATATTTTAACTCTGAAATGAGCAAAGAGCTTGATGATTATTTAGGTAGGCAAGCTAGATGTACGGGATATAATTTTTAAGAAAGTTGGAGTGATAGAAATGCCATGAATAGCAGGTGAAGAATGAAAGGAAACATACACCTGTGCTGAGATATTTTTTTTTGGAAGTTTAGCGTGTTTATATGGCTATAAAGAGTAAAAGTTAGTACATCAAATAGTCAATAGATCTTAACCTATAAGTAATATTGCAAAACTCACGACTGGATAAAACTTCCTATTCCAGCGATATCCCAAATACACGAAGAGATGCAATAAAATTGGTTGCTTCCATTGGCTTGTTCTATACTGTTGTGTCACTCTGTGCATCAAGCAGCAAAAATAGAAAAGAAGAAGAAAAAATAACATGAGGAGTTACGTTTTAAAGCTTGGATGTATGTTTGCTATTGTATGTAGATGTCATCTTTCAATCTACACTCCACTTGCTCGATTACCATCTCTTGGTCGCTTAGAGAGCTTCTCCATGTGCAGCTCTCCGCCACTGATTTTTGTAGGTGTCTTGGTACCTTTTTGCCTCTACAAATACATTTTTGATCATGACCAACAACTTCCTCCTCAGCGTTGCTGCATCATCCTTGCCACTTTAGATGTGGAGAAGCCCAATGAGAACATAAGGTGTTACCGAGCACTGAGTGGCCGGTGAGTTCCCAGCCTCGTTGATTGAGATGAGTCATAGAAGGCGGCAAAAAGGGCTTGGGTGGTAAACCCACTTATCAAGTGGAGGGTAAGTTTATGGTGAAATCCCTTTCTTCTAGCACTTCAAGATGTATATAATGCCTAATTAACGACCCAAGGTATTGTCAATTGGGATTCGTTTGGAGGCCAGCCCCTTGAACGCTGCAAAAGAAACAAACTAATACAATTAGAGTTATATTCGCCTGCTCGTCTTCTCAACTAGACCTTGCAGTTTGTTGTCAAAACTACACTATTGGGGTTGAAAAATCTCCTAGATGTTCTCTACCTTGACCCACGACAGTCCTCTGCTAAGTTGGGAAATGTGATCTTTCTCTAAAATGTCCTTTATATTTTATTATTAGCTCTCCTGCATATTGCCATGATCTCCCTAATTATGGCAATCCCTTGTTGTCTCGGGCAATTTGAAGATTTCCAATGAACACTGTTCTGTAAATCTTAATATTGAAAAACTAAATTTCTAGGTTCTGTGCATTATACGCCTTAAGGAACTCTTCCTTTCCAATGACCTCTACTTTGCAACCAGGTTGTGAGTTGATATTGCTCATGACAAGAGTTAAAAGAAAGGTTGTTAAATCTTGGCTGTGTTTTAATTTTTCACAACCAATTGCCCCTTCTGCTGAAGAAAAAACGCATTGTAAAGAGAATAGCAATGGGAGATCTGACAGATTTTATCTTGCTCCAAATCAAACTCATCATTTTCATTATTATGGATTGAAGAAGCTCTTATAATTGTATCCAGCAAGATCTAGTAGCAAAGTGCTTTTGAAACTTTTCAGATATCCCCAATTCTCTATTCTCCAGAAGAAACTCACCTTTGCTGCATATCCTTGGCTGAAGTTTATGAAAGTTGCCACTTGAAAGCGGTTGTCTTACCTAGGCATTATCAAGTATGGATCATTATGAATTATCTGTTTGAACCAACCTTGACTAAGATCAAATCTGCCACCATAGAGTCGTTCTCTTTGATAAAAAAAATCACTCTTTCCCACCATAATTCATCATGAACAATATTTTACAAATCTGAGCTAACTCTCACCGATAATTTATTGCTACAAGCTGGCTTACAAAGGAAGCTCCTCACTCACCTAACTTTGTAGAATTCTTAACCTCTCCTTCTTGCTTTGTAAATCCACTTCTCTTCAAGGCACATATCAAGGCATTTTTGTGAAGATCACCACTTCCACAAGGAAAATCTCTAATTAATTTTTGAATTTCTCCAAGACAATGGAGGGAACAAAAGTGTGATATAAGAATAGGAATTGAAGATAGAGTGTAAAGACATTATTGAATGAAACTTAAATGCCCGCAAGCGATGGACTCTATCCCCCTATTGAAGAAATTTTTCTTTAATACCTCAATAAGTTGTTGGAGCCATTTCAATGCGCTTACGACATGAGGCGGAATACAAGTTATTACCTTTTCCTGAGCTCTGATCTTAATAGATCACTATCATTCCTCTTGCAATTTGACGGCAATCTCTAGCATTTGAAAAAGACAATAGATTTATTTTATTGAACAGACCGCCTTATCGCTAGAGGAATGAGTATATCCGAAAGAAGTTGGTGTTGCACCTAATTGAGGATAAACTAGAGAAAGTCGGCTTCGATGTTTGGATACATCAAATGTAGGCACGTTGAGCTCCAGTTAAAAAATTGAAGTTACTGGATTTTGCCATGTCAAAGAGGAAGAGGGAGATCAAAGAAGACATGTAGACTATAAGGAGTGATTCTTAGTGTACTTAGAACTTAGATAAGAATTTTTGGTAGCAACTGATAGACGCAATGAAACAAGGATTCATGTAGCGACCCCACTAGTGGATAAGGCCGTTGGTTGTGTTGTTTGTTGTTGTAGAGCCGCTTTTATCTGCACAAGACTAATGGAATGAGAAACAACCATGGCTCCCTTTATCTACAGGGCATAGACTCAAACTGAAAAAAGTGCAACATCCCCTGAATATCGCAACTCGGTTCATGTGCGCAATAACTACATAGAATGACTTGTGAAGCGATCAGGTCTAGAGCCTTATTATTACCCAGATTGCATAGCAGCTTCAATCTCCTTTTACAGTATAGGTGAATCAACATTTCAACTGCTATTCTAAAGCGGATTTCATGCTTCTTGGATGAGGAGGGATTCCCTTAAAGGGAACATAGCGGCCTCCACTAGATAAAAATGCTCCATAAGAAGCTCCATGTATATTGTCCTCCGTCCACAACTCTTTCTCCTTTTTTGATTTAAAAATATTTCTATTCTTTCTTCTGCGCCTGTAGCCATCGATGGAAACAATGTAGTATTGAGGTCGCCCTTCACTGGCACTTACACTTTAGCCTCTTGCCACTAGCCAAGTTCCAACTCCGACACACATGTATTGTATTCTTGCCACTGCTGCGAGGAGGCACTGGACTCATCTTCTGAAACCTCTTTCAATGTGAATAAGATTTTTGATCATCGCAAAGTGAAAGCAGCCTCCCGTCAGGGAAGAAGTGAGCAATATAAAATGAGGCAAGTTAATTTGAGCACCCCTCAAAAGCTGGAGATGACCAGGTGCTGAGGTTTCAGAGCTGAGCCTTACACCAACTCCATGCTCCTACCAGTTCAGAAACCCAACGCAGGAGACACTTTCTCTTGGGCATAATCCCTACAAACTCTTTGATTCAAGAATAGGACAGTGCCTTTAATCTCTAAAATAGTCGACATTCCAGCACCAAACGCTCCATGATCAACCACAAATGGCATTCTGCCAATCCAAGCACACGTGCGTGTCTCTTCCTCTTCAAGACTAAGGCACAAGCAGTGCCTCCAGAGTGATGGCTACTAGTTATCACCATCCTTCTTCCTGGGGGCTTATCCTTTCACCCTTAATCCAATAATACAAGAATACTTATAGCACTTAACAGCACGTTGCCTCCCAACACTTGACCAACACTTTGGCACAAATACAAAATCCAGAATGCAACTAGTGCTTAGCTTCCCATCCCTTGCGATTCAAGCCTGAAGCTCCAATCATCTAGGGGCCTCACTATTTGCCTTATCAAGACTGCCAAATTTCCTCAGCTTTCCTCAAACTCCAGGCCAATGCAATACATTTATTTAAGGGATGCATTCTGGGTCTATACCCAACAAATTCATTCAAGGCGATTGGTGTGATGGCCCCACTTTCTCATGCCCATTTGTGTTATCCCTCCTTCTGACAATATTACAAACAAATCGAATCTTAGCTATTACAAGCAAGTTAGACCCATCGAGAACATATTCAAAATTTGAATGCTCATACTCTACTCTTGTTTAGAGGATCCAATGGACACTTCTATGAGTATACACAGTCAACTACTAACACCATGCAGTTCTTTTCCAATTCATAGTAATAAATGAAGAATGACAATTCTGAGCCTTTGCCAAATATCAAAAGAAAAATGGGAGAAGTATTTGCGAACCATTGATCTTATTGTTGCTACCGAAGGATTGAGTCCAAAAATGTATACCTGCCTATCCCAACAACACCTATTATTGAGTCTAACTAATGCATACTTGAAAACTCGTTGGCCTATGATCAGATCCTAAATCTTACATGGAGCTTCTCAAACCCAGTTAATCAATGATCCTAGATGACCAACCCACACATGAAGCACTTCTAAAGAGAATGAAGAGAAAAAAAAAAAATGAGAAATACTTGAAAAACCTACTTCCTCTAGTTCCAAGTCATCCTCATAGAACCAGGCAAAAAGTAGAAAGCTCATAGCCTCCCACTCGAGCTAGCTTATGATCATAGTCGACCTCTTTGAAGTTGTGGTGCCAGAAGAAGAAGTCCAAATCCCATCCATTGAGCTCTGTCCCAAGAATACTTGCAAATCATTGGACATACAAGTTCGAGCTCTTCATTACTAAATCTTCCTCTTGGATCGAGAAGCTTATCGACTAAGTACTTAGAGAATTTCTACCTTCTCCAATATAACGAGATCGGAGTTTGTAGAGGGGGGGGGGGAGGGGAAAACCCAAGCGTTAAGGGAAAACAAAAACTAAGGGACTAAGGAGACAACCTTGTAGAATGTAATTTTAACCATTATGTAAGCTAGATCCCTTCAATTTGCCCTCAGAAGATTGAACACCACTTTTAGTATGATTTCAAAAAAGAGTGAAAATAGGTTATGTTTAGAGTATCACCTGACTAGTTTGCCTCCTCTATCCAATCATATTTTTGATAGAGGACATGGCAATCCCAGATAGACAATAGCTTGATATTCCATAATCGTCACTAGAGATTGCCAAACTTCTATGGTGAAGTTCGTTTTTTGGTACAGTAGTCCATAGATGTCCTCTTTGAATACACCTTTTTGCAAATGAAGATTACCGACAAAAGAATCTCATGTTAGGAGAATGAGCATGCAATTCTTATCTCTGG